>OW203764.1:15453559-15758560 GCA_934045905.1 Leuctra nigra | reverse complement strand
AACACTAAATTGGGACTAATGTGATTATTCTAAAATTTTCTAAAATTGTATAACATTATGACTTGTGAAAAATTAAAACTTGATAGAGAAACTACAAGTTTTTCATTTCGTTATAATAAAACTATTTGCAAACTTTTGTAAAACTAGGACATGAGATACAAGAAACTCGGTTTTATGGAAAACCGACAACCGTCAACTTCCAGTGGAGTTGATAGGAATCCGAATGAATGTGGGAAGCGAAATTCCTCATGCGGGTAGCTCAGTGAGTAGAACTCTCGCCCGGAAAGCGAGAGGTCCCAGGTTCGAATCCGGGTTGGATCGAACATTTATCATAACCTAACCCATCGTGCAATATATGTGTAGGCTCACATACATCTGAAACCGAAATAATATTCATAAATTCCAATTTGATACCTAAAATCAATTTTGAACTAAAATGCTTGAGAAGTTTCGCCTCCTTCATCTTTGTAATGAGTTTCATGAACATGGATTTCTCATTCCCAATAAGATCCCCCTCCCCTCCACTCCCCCCCCCCCCCCCCCCCCCCACATCACTCAACAACCCTTCGCCCAGTCAATCGCGCGTTCATTTGATGATATGAAATCATAATAAGAGAGCTTAGTAAATACGACAATCTAATTGAAATCTAGGTTGCACATTGCGTCGGTCTCGCTGGCTCTGCCGGTCGAGCAAACACTCGTCAAGTTCTGTTTGATCGACTGAGATGAAAGTGAAGATCAATCAACTGACAGATGAAAATGATTCTTGCTCTGGACTGGAAACATATAGACAGAGGAGGAATTATTCACTGTTTGACAACAGAAATACCGATTACAAAACAGTTATTATTTTTTATTACAATTACAAAGTTGAATAGCAACCAAAAACTCAAGTCGACAACCAGGAATAGAAAAAAAGATTAGTTTTATTTTAAATTCCAATTTTAGTAATATTAATTCAATATTTTTTATTTTATTTTTCAAATATTTATTTTATTTTAAATTTTTATTCCAAAGCAATAAGTATTTTATTTATTTAGTGATTTTTACGTATAAACACTTTTGCTAATATAGTATAGTGGTGGAACGATGGGAAGGAGGTGGTCATGTTATATTGGCAATGGGACTCGACTGAGGGAAACCACGAGAAAACCTCAGTCAGGGAGGACGGTCACGGGAATCGAACCCTGGACCTTCGGAGTGGAAGTCCAGAGCGTTGCTACCTGAGCCAACTTGCTCATAAATACATATTTTAATGATGGAGAATCCAATGTAACACTAACAGGAAACGTACCTATCATAACAACTGTGATGGAGAAAAACACCCTCATAGCATTAGTACTCTTACCAGTTACCTGAGTGGAAATTAAAACTAGAAAAAGACGTCCTTACCACTTGACAAAATGCATAAAGCATTAATTTCTGGAATCTGCTCGATGTCTTACGTCATCATAAGTTGCGTCGTTAATGCGTCATTAATCTCCATGCTGTCAAGTCTCCACAGCCTCCTAACATCTCCTAATCTGTCTTCACATCATCACATCTTGTCTCAATTCTAGAGCACGCAAATAACAACTGTTCACCTCCCCTCTCTTGTCCAAAACCCAAAGATTTCCCATCAAAACACATCTCCACTTCTTCCTGCGAGGATTGTCTGGCCGAGTCCCACAGGAACTGGCTGGTTGTGCAACTTCCTCGGAGTCCCCGGGGTGGAACAATGTTGAGACATTTAGACCGTCCCAGGGCGCCCCCCCCCCTCCCCCCTCCCCCCACCGTGCAGCCCGAGGCAGGGCCGTGGCGCTGACAACATTATGCAAAGTGGTGCTCAGTTCGGCTGTTCTTGTGTACAGCACAGGGGTTGGCAAACAAATAGACAAACAATATATTATGTGACGTCATTGTTGATGTTTGTAATAGGATTGTGTGATTGTTAGTTAGGAACTTTTGTGGAAGAATTGGTCACGCCGTGTTATCAATGACATTACGACAACATTTATTTGCAAATATCATACATAATAGGGAACATCCTATTATTTGCATTTGTTTTAATTGTTTGTATACCTACATATAATTTCATTTATATGAACTGCACTTTTAAAAGGTTTTTAAAGTTACGTAGGTAACATTATCCCATCTGAACTTGTCAGAAAATTTCGTCATAATAATTGTAGGTATAATAATTGTGTAATAATTGTATGTATACAATATTTAATCCAAAAGAGCTTTAATAATTAAATCCAACAGTCTAATTTATTATTTAAATACAGGATCAGAAAAATGAGACAAGAGTGAATTCTTGCTAAAACAAGGCTTGATGGGGGATGGAAATTTTATTTGTGGTAAAATTCGTCGGTCCTCTAAAATCAGTGTTGTATTCAGGAAAAACTGGAAGATCGATCGATCATTGTGCAGATTGTTTTGTAATAACTAATAAGGTAACTACAGGGAAAATAAAGGATTTGCGGGGTAGCACATCCTCAATCCTCATCCAGTTCTTCAGTTTTAAAGTATAATGAATATCAAACATCATTACGGATCCCCCCCCCTCCCCCAACGCCTTTGACGACAGCATTCAGCAATAAGTAATTTTAATGAAATAAATCTATTATTAGATTATCAATGCTTTTTATGCACTCACACACATCTTGTGACCGATTTAAATTTAGTATTGATAATAACAGCAAATGCGTTTCTAAGCAATTATAAAAATCTAATATGAATTATTATATTTCTGATATATTTTTATTGTTATCGATCATAAAGTATGTTTGCTTGTCTATACTTTTAGCTTATCAGTTATCACAGCAAAATCAACAAATGTTGTTCAACAACGAATTATGGAATTTGATCTTCTTCGTCTTTTGATGCAAAATGTAATACAAATTGGAGGAGGCGAATAGAGGTATATTTTTAGTGTAAATCTACGACTATAAACACAGCAATACATTTGATACAGGTAAATAAATTAAACCCATATTTTATGCAATCAAATTAATATAAAAAATAACAATGGATAATATGATATAAATTTAATTTCGGGTACGTATTCATAAAGAGCCATTATCAATGACAATGAATCAACATCATCAACAACATTCAAATCATTAGACCACGCGAAATGAAGTAGCATTGTCTGCAAAGTAATACACCATTCAAAAACACACATTTTCACCTATGACATTCTAATGTACTATTCACCACTCCCTTCACCTTAAAAAAGTGAACGCAACATAAACGCATAAAAGCAGTTATGCGCACTATATTCGCAACTCCATTGCCACCCCTGAACATTAGCATCAACTCACCACCCCGCTCCAAGCGGCAGCTACACCAACTACCCTGGTTAACATTTTGATATCCAAGTTTAAGGGTCCATTTTACTTCATGTCATTACTCGTTCATCATCCCCACACACAAGAACACATGTCCGTGATTTTATAGCAATGCCCACAGAATATTGTCGACAGTTGAGGGTGTTACTTTGACTTCGGATGTGGGAGGGAGTATAGAAGTTCGTCCGTAACAAATCGAGCAAAACCTGGTTGTGACAAGTCTAGTACATGAATTATTCAGGTATTGTTATAACCCCCCTCGCCACCCCCCCGGCATTGGTATCACAATGAAGATGGGGAGAGATAGGAGACACGCGGACTGTCACTATATAGATCGCATGCGAATGTTATACCATACTAACGAGACGTCGGTTTTGTTTTCTATACGTCGAATAGGGAAACGAACATTATTATCATATTTTAAATCGTGATGTAAAACATAATTGTATAGGCGATATTGTAAAAAGTTTGCGTGGTTTTTAAGTTGATGATGATGATTATGGTTATGGTCGTGTAGCTGTGAATCGAATATTCTGAATAAATAAGAGAAACTAATAAAGCTGTCATGTGATAATCAATGATTTATAATTGTATACTGCATGTGATGATGATTATTAATTGAAATGATTGAGGAATAGTTGTGGCCTTATTATTGGAACTATCACGTCATTGCGTTGGACATGAGTTCCTGTGCCCTGTGAAGAAAATGATACGTGATAACATTAGTTCAAAATATATTTTTCCTTGTCATTCAGTAGACCACATCATCACATGAGCTTTAAAGCTCTTCGTAGTTTCATGTTGGAATAGTTCATTTCCCTGTATTCTTACAAGTTTATAATAATTCACAATCATTTCATCCAAATAAACAGTATCTATGGTTTAAATATCTTGTTGCCGGCTGAAAGATATTATTTCAATGCACTTTTGAAGTCAATACATCGCTCTAAGCGGAACAGGAAAATGTTGTTTGCCAACGCCATGTTTGTTTTGATCGGACGCTCAAATGAATCAGAACCAAACGACCGACAGAAATAAAAGACAGCTGAATAAAAGCGAAGAAAAGAAACCGTGCCTTTTGAATAAAATGATACGTGAATAATAGATGTACGCACACAGATATTACAATAACGCCAGTGAGAAGTGCAAACAGAGGTTAGGGTGCCGCGCGCAATGCGGTTGGCTGCAATTGGTTCGGCACTGCAGATTAGAGCTGCGATTTACATCATGTAGTACAGTTGTACACACACTAGTACCGAACAAGGGATCGAAGAATTGAACATTAGGGTTTCACACTGTTGTTCATTTCGCGATGCCCCGGATTAGGGTTTATCAAACAGTTCGTTCTTGCTCTTCACACTGTTCGAAAGATTATGGATGACCGTTTGATCTGAAGAATCAACAAAGGTTATGGGTTGTGTGTGTTGACATTATGGCTATTACTGAGGAACCATCTGTCCATATAGCATCGGCAAATCCGAGTAGGTCGATAAATCACACGAAGGTAAACATGAGCGGAGAGGGAAGAGAACTGTGCGGTCGAGTTTCCCATGATGCTTTGCACATCTTTCTCCCTGTTCGTCCCATCAGCCACTGCGCGGCGTCTGGAGATGGGAAACTCATTAAAAAAACACACAGACCCCGTAGAAGATCACCTAAATCTACTTGAACATCTTTTCCAGAGATCATTTCGGTCCTTGCAGCGAGATTCATTAAGTGCTGGACGATTATATTTTATCATTATTATAATTATTTTAATGGCCATACGATTTGCTCGGTTATTTCTATTTTATTGAAGAGAATAAGCGCCGCCAGATGACGCGAAAGTCTCCACCCTTTTATTGTAAACTTCATCAAGTTTTCAGTTCCAGAAGAGTCGTTTGTATATTTTAGATCTATAAAAGGCGAAATCCTTGGTTGGATAAAAGAGGTTTGAGTAGTATTTTAATTGGCGCACTGTTTGCTTGGTTCTGGCCTGCTTGTTCTCAGCACGCTATATATCACGCGGTGACCACTGGCTCTGTGTAAGTCACGTGACGACGCCGACGTCGCGACGCCACCTCAGATGAGAGCTGGTGTTAGATGAAGGGGAATATGTGTGGTTGGTTGTGACAGATATGTTCAGCTACAAGATGAATGAGACGGGGTCCCCGCAAGTCGCCATAAGTTGTCAGAAACAATGCGATTTCATCCATCATCGGCGTCGTTGAGAGATATATACGGACCGAAGGGGGATGTTGGAGGGGTGGGTTTCGTCTCCTCACGAACTGACCAAAGACGAGTTTCACAGAGTTGTGAATGAATTTTCATTATCTCTTTCAACAGATCGGTACTAGAGTCACTGGACTTGAACCTGTTTTTGTTTTGCCTCTTATATTGAATGATGCCATGGAGTAGAGCTATGTCCACTTGGTAGGGTGTGCCCCGAAGTGAAGCTATAAACCATGTTACTTGACCAAGTCCATAATCTTGTCCAAATAATATATTGTATAACTTGTATACACGCTTACATATGCATTAACTGTCAAATCTGATCATAAAACGTGGACAAAATTAGCATGGCAATATCGAGTCCCAGTTTGTATTCTCATACAATCGAACAACTTTTGAAGGCGTAACAGGTAAGAAGTAAGTTAATATTGTTTGAGTTCTCGTTGTTCCTGTGGATGTCTGAGAGAAAGCTCGTGTATCGCGAGATATGGGAGATGTTGTCGAGATGGTTCACCATCACGATCAACATAGACTTCCTCGAAGACAAACGTATCATTCAACTTCCAATGATTGTCTGCGAGTATCATTGTACTCCGCTTGTCGAGTGGAACATCGACTCGACGGTTACGCTCAGTTAAACAGAGCGAAAAACAAAAAACACGCTTTCAAAGAAATGGAATAATCTTATTAATAATTCCGTGTTTCCATTTTTATACTTTGCATAATTTGTCAAAGTGTTCAAAAGACAATGGAAAAAATGCTGGTCTCAATTATTTTTTTTTTATCGAGGACAGTAATGATGTGAATTATGCCCTTCACTCATTTGTAAAGAATCCTCTGCTTTGAATTGATGGACTATCATCACGACAAACAACCTTGAATACAGAAATAATAAACCTTCTTATCTATGAAAATAATTATACAGGAGAGTTCATAATTTGTAAACGTCAACCATGACACCTCACAGTTTTGTTAAACAGAAGAAGAGTAGTATTGCGTTTCATCATTACAATATCACAAAAATACAAAAGCTAAAGAGCTGTCATCACAATAATACCTGACTTCCAGATTGTTAATTGAATAAACTTATTCTTGTATTTCCTTGTGCGAGTATTGGGAGTGGGTGCGTGAGGAATGATACGATCGTCTTTATCAATTATCAGTGACAACTGCGCGCTTGTGTGTGTGGGTAGAACGTAACATATGTGTGGAAGCTCAGCCAGGTGTTATCAGACACTCCCTGCGTTGACGACAAGACACAGAACTTGTCGCATTCAATTAACGAACTCGAGATGAAAGAGATAACGAGCGAGATCTGGTCCAGGCGTTCTCGGCTCTCCATTATATTATACAGAAACCCAACTGTAGTTTTGATATTTACAAGAAATATGATCGAGTTAATTCCTTCCTTCCTGCGGCCCGAACGATGTCATTGTTTCAATTCCACTTTATAATTGGCTTGTTGTTACTATAAAATTAAAAAAGTCCACGGTTCCTAAACAACCTAATTGTTACAAGCGTAACGACATCAGATAATTTTTTATTACACTACATTCGTTTTCGATAAGAGATCTTGTGTATAAGGTCTCATGACGAAAATATTTTAAATTCAAATTTGTAATAATGTTGTAATTCTCTCTTTGTTTAACGTCTATTATTTTAACATGACAAACTAGACTACTTGGGAAACATAAGAAAACATAATCTCAATATTCTCAAAATTAAAATTGTCTTACTCGTATTTTTATTAATTTACGATCTAAAGGCCTATCATCGTCACATCTCTTCTAGCTGACCAATAAAAAAAGAAAAATCCCCAATGAGATTCGAATTAGTTTCTCGAACAAGTCGAGTCGGCGTTTCAAAGTTTCTTGTAGCTGTCAACACGATGACGTCCGCACCAACACACCGACCTCTAATGTGTCTTCGGCGACATATTTAGAAGTCCCCGCGCCTTCACCACTTTAAATTCTTCGATCTCGATGTCCACAATTCCACCTCTGATGGTCTCATTACTAACAATATATTTACATATCCCCGTCAAAGCCGATGGACCGCGTTGGTTTTCTGACATCAAACGAAATCGCCGGTCTAACGAGGTGGATCCTCAACCCTCTCGCCTCAATGAATTCTCGAAAAACTCTTCCATGATGTCGCCGACGAGAGGATCTAGTCATGCGACGAGGCGCCAAGGGCGGCGATCTTTGTCGCCGATTACGTCCACTCCATGATCATCGATCACGGAAACACGAGGTCCCCGTCGAGAGGTCCGAACGTTAAAACATGAATTGATTGTTTGTTGTTTTAAAAATTATTATATTTTGAATAAATGCGTCTTGGTGTGTTTTTATTTTTGAGATTGCATGATGTGATATGAAGATATAAACACTGGTTACACGGATGCAGCTCGAATGTTCAGCAGGTGATTTGAATGCTGGGTAAGAAACAATGAAGAGGAGGTCTTTCGTGCTCCTTCGCTATGAGTTGTTGACCGAACATATGCGTTCACTTATCTTGACTCTCGAATCAAGCCCGTGACAAGTTTTATTGCTCCTTTATTACATTAAATTATAATACATTAGAAGCAGTAAATTCATAATTTTTTAGTATAATATAGAGAGTTCATATAATTAAGAGAGAATTTCCGTGGAAATGATGAATTTAATATGAAATGCATATTGTGAGCAGGATCGTGATGGGGCTATCAACAAAGTGCAACGAAGATTCTAGGAACTTTTCAAAATGTAGAACCTCGACCTCCGTCCAATCGGCCAATCTTAACAAATTTCACTTTTCTTTTAACAAGAGTTGTTTTTACAACTTCATACAACCGAGTAAACAAGGCTTTATTCTGTTGTGATGACCTAGGTAGCATGTTTAATTACTATATGAGCCAATTAGTTTCATATGTTTTGATGATACTTTTAAGAGAGATGTAAAAAATACTGTTGAAATAGCAAACCAAATTAAATTGATGGTTTTAAAATTTTAACAAAAAAATTATTAATTTAATTTCCCAATTGTCAAAATGTGTCAATTAAATATTTTGATGATTATTATGCAATAAATCTGTGTAAGCAAATTACTGCCAAATGGGGAATCACTTTTTTATGCAAAATTTGATCAATGATTACACACCAATGCATCAACTGAAAAATTAAAATATTTTCTTCTCTGGGATTCGAATCCAGGTCTTTAGATTGCCGCTTAAATGCTCTGGTCTAATGCATCTGAGGTCATAAAAATATCAAAAATTATGATAATTATGTACACCCCATTACTGTATAACAAGAGCAATAAGTAGAGGGTTGTAGTGGGCGACTACACGAAACCTGTTTGATACACAGAATGGGTTTGTGGACAAACCACATAGTACAGACTAGAATCAAATTAAACTTCATCCAAACGTAAGGTTCATGTACAGTAGCATATTAAACGGGGGGGGGGGGGGGCAGACCCTCCCACAAAAAAATATTTCACTAAATTTGAAATGTCGTTTCGTTTCAGTATAATGAATTATGTTCAAAATTTGCAGTACACGAACGAAAAAAAAATCAGGGACTTCACCACGTACCCAAACGTCTCAATATTTTTACACCATCTCTTCTATGACATTTTTTCTTGGAGACGCCACTCAATGCATTGATGATTTTCGCAATCGTCCAATACATTGTATCTGAGATAGTAACTTTCGTAGGTAAGTACAATAAAAATGTAATCGTCGGTACCACATTTTTATAACATCTAAAAAGTTTCTACAAATTTTCTCTTGAAAAATGCTCCTACTTTCTAATATTGTCATTCCCCGATAGCGACGTCCTCCTACTCCCTGCTAGTGTTCTGTTGTCTGAACGGTTTGTCATCGCAAGTTGCAGACAGCTCCCGCAGTGTCGGATGACGCAACCAGTACAACTCATATGATTCTTCCCTCTTGTTCATGCCACGAGTGCTCAGTCGGATACAGAAATGGAATGTTACTTGTTCGAATATCCCGCGGTTTTGCACGACAGAAGTAAAAAATCTACTTGGAGAGATCTCGTAAAGTTGTCGGTTTGTGTTTATATGAAATTCTTTGGATGGGATTGCGATGACAAACTGACCTCAGATACAGATGACCTTTCTTTAAGCAGAGATATGGGATGAGTAGCCTATGTAGCATGTTACCCATTTCTTTGGAACATAACTTCGATTAGAATAGAAGATAATAATAATAATCGCAACAAATTGTAAAATGAATTTAAATTGTCGCCAAAGAGGTATAATAAAAAATAAACAGTCTTGTATCAATGTAGCAATAAATGACTGGAAGTTTAATAAAGATTTTTGTTATACAAATTATTTAAATAAAAAATTTGAATTTACACTTAAATCATACAAAAACTATTTTGTAAGTAGCAGAAAAATGTTGAGAATTATGTAAAGAATTCTAATGTTGTGAGAAAATATCAGTAACAATGTATTAAACAAAATGACAACAAAGTATAATAAATTTTAGTGTGCTGACGGTTTAACTGTCACCATAACCCTACATTGTGACAAAGTTAGGTTATGTTCAACTTCAATATACTTGCTTGTCACCCACCCCATTCAGCAAGTTACATCCAAGTTTCTGCCACCGAAACATAAGTACGCACCGTAATTAAGGGTAATTCTAAATGTCAAGCAGTGGCTAACTTGTAAATTTACGAATAGCGAAACGAGACATTGTAATTCTCGCCCTAGAGTGTGCTAGTTTCTTGTAGCTACAGTTTCTATAGACGGTAAAGTTAGACTAAACCTCGTCTTTGGGCTCAGATTTGAAACTTCCTCCTCTATCTCACTTCTTATCATCAGTTAGCTAATAAAGGTATCCTTCTCTCTCTCATATTGTAACTTGAACTACCATTATATTCTGGAGCACAAGACCATCGCATCTGGACCAATTCAATTATCCAACATGTATTAATTGGATTTAGCCCAATGTTATTCGTAATGTTATGAAAGTCCAAGGCAAGATTCATGACTTTAGTACGGTACTAATTTCTATTATACCTTGTTCTATTGAAAAGCAAAGCTGCTCAAAATGCTAAATTCAGCTGTTGCTCATGTATTTAAATTAACAGTTTTATGACTTATAAATATCAGCCCTGCTCATTTTCTTCTCATCCATTAAATATTGTTTAAATAGTACCTAATTCACTATAAAAACTGTTAATTCTTGTAAAGCCTTGTCACGCTCTGCAAACTGTTGTACATTTACTTCGGTGGAGGTAGATCGGGCTCCGTGCTGACTTTTGCCATCACCTGGATAGAATGATAATCACCACGGAGCATGTAAGCGAAGTTCAGTAGCACACACGTGCGTTCAAAACACTTTACGATCAACATGCTTATACATAATACAATTTTGTTTCCATAGCGTATAAAATTAATAACGGCGTAAAACGAAAGCAAACTCTCAGCTTGAATTCTTGTCATAAAATCTAAATATCACCCTGTAGTGAAGTACTTTGTATAAGAGCTGTTTAGCCGTATGTCAGTACAATATCCTTAGAAACATTAACCCCTAACGCCAAAACACCCCAACCGTTTGCTCTTTGTACCCTTTCTTAGCGTATATAGTATCTTAATTACACTAGTCTCATATGCTAATAGCCGATGAAAGTTTAATTTTGAGCTGCTCTGTGGTTCGTAATTACCACCTATAGCACTCTTGGGTTGCACACTGGCAGAAGGTTAGTAAACAGAGTGGATAGAGACGAGTTGGAAATTACCCCTGCCGAAGTAAAGGCTTTGTTCTACAAGTTTCTCTCTCGTCTCTATGCTAGGTAATTACCTACGCTCTGTTATATACAAGACTCTGAGAGAGAGAGAGATATATGCGAGAAGAGATACCCGATGAAAACATAACAGCCAAGGCGAGATTAGAACTATTAGTATCACAGCCTCCGCACTCTGACTCGCTTTAGACCTCAATTTGCATCGCTGAGATTCGGGAATCATGTTGTAATAGTTCGAGAGACAAAGCAAGTTCTCATATTCCATTTCATCCGGCCGGGAACAATCAAATCAGAGGGAGGTTCATTAGTGAAAGATTTCAGTTACATTATCATGCAAATAAATAATATTTCTTGACGTTACAAAATGGATGATTTGTATTTGACGTTTGTCAGGGGGTTATTTTGTGAAGAGAATGTTGAATTTATGTTTAATATCACACTTTCGTCTTTACGTAAATGACTACATTCAACAAACTTTTGGTAATTAACCGTTTTAATGAAATGTTCAAGCTTGAATTTATATTTTTAAGATTTTAATAAGCGAGTCATTCGTCGTCATTCTAAATTCAAATTAAAAACATATTAAACAATATGGGTTTCAGATATTAATATTGGACGGGAGTCAGAGCTTTTGGAAGGGGGAACTTTCTAGTTGACATGCAAGTTTGACAGGCTATATGAAACGAGCGAGCATGATTGATTACTGACGAAGTGAGTGAGCGAGAGAGATCTCTGGAATTGGTGGGGATGGAAACGGAGGGAAGCGTCGCGTTGCGTCTTGTCAAAGTTGTTGTTCAAAGCGACGCTCGGCGTCGATAGGTGACGATGACGCATGGCGTCGTCTCGGACCTGGCGTCGAGGTCAAACGCACCTGGCACAGAAATGTCAATTAGCCTTTTAGAATATGGATTCAGTGGAAGGTTATGTTCACACGTCATTTAGTTTGACGTGTACGTGAAACGTGGGTGGGAGAAGAATAAGAGTTACACTAGATGTTTTCAAGATTAATTACAGTTTTCAAGAAACCTGTGATTATGTGATTTATAATTACTGTATTTACTTGAACAATGGCAAAATGTTTAATTAACATTTATACCTACTTGATATGGTCAATTAAATAAGAACGAAATTGTAATCAAGGAAACATTCTACGAAACTGAAATTTCTCAGAACTAAATTAATTTCAGATTTCTTACGTCGTTGAACAAATTCTCGTCCAAAAAAACATAACCTAAAAGATACATTCCGTTCCGAATCTTCATACATTACGACATCTTACATCTCTATCTTTAGCCCGTGCTGAATCACACAACTGGAACGTTAGTCTAACTAAATTATTTTATTATCTTCTTGTTGACATTTGTTTATCAAGGCGTGACACTCGCCGTGACAAAGTGTTGCCACCAACACACCCCCTTGCGTCATTCGTTCTCTCCCATCCATCTTCCACTCCTATTTGTTTGTCCATCATTCCCAAACCGATTCTCCCACTCTCCCCATTCCAAAAACCAATCGGACCACTGTCAAAAACCGACTTTACATACCAGAACGAAAGAATTCCACGAGAGAAATAAAAAGCTGTGTTATTTTAGGTTATGTAACGCCGATGATCCACGCGCTCGGGAAAATCCTTGATGAATGATGTTTTATAACTCATTTGGCTTCCATCTGTGACTCTTCCGGTGTTTTTTAAGACACATCGGGGGTGTGAACAACTTGACGTCACACAATTTGTGTCTGATCTCTGCTTTAGATACGCGTCTCAGGAGAGAAGAGATGTCGCTCTGTTTTTATTTCGATGTCACTTCTTTTGCGCTTGCCAACACCAATACGGTTTTCATATAGTTAGTCTTTCAACACTCAGCAATTGGATGTCCGGAGATTTACAAAGCAAACTCGACGTAGCATCGGTTGACTTAGGTTGATATCCTGTGATATTTCTGTAAAAATATCCTTCGTTGAGGGTTTTCAAAAGGGACCGACAAAATATGATGAAGCGTTAGAAAGATTTCAACTAATACTTCATACTCCAATCTTCTGAGGTTACTTCTGAGATATGATGGTTTATTTTTGTTCTCAATAATAATGCATCAATTTTGAGGGAACTTGAGTAAATCTGTCATACAGTCATCGACAAATTGCTTAAGATGCTAATTTTTAACGTGAGTTGTCATCGTTCTCAGAGGAAACTAAAGATCAAAGTAAGTTGACGTTTATTGATGGTTTGTGTACAGAAATAACACTGTTTTAATCACAGCACAACGGAGTAAAATATCTCAGTTTCAAGACTTCCGATACAGAAGTGGTTCGGAATTGTTGTGCATTTTATTCATCTTAATTTACAACAGGAAAGTGATCGTAATATGTTTCTCATCGCCTCGTTTCGAAAGCGATTTCGAGTCTTTCCCTTGAACCACGAACTAACAGACAAACACATTGTCAACACCTACTAAATTATTCAGTTTTGTAAGCAAAAACAACTGTTTATCTCTAACTCTCCTTTCTCATGATCATACCACTTATTATGCCAAGATCTTTTACTCATCACATTGTTAAATACACCATTTATTTTCGAGTTGAGTCAATCTTTGAAGCAGAAAATAATGTTATTTACAGAAAATCACAAAAGAATACCTGTGTAGTAATAAGTAGGTAATATTAACAGAAGTAAACAAATTTGAATATTTGAAGGAAGTATTCTGAGTAAATAACACGTAGGATTCTCCACGGAATCCTTCCCAACTTCTCTCCTTCCGGATCAAGACGTCTATCAACACCACTGAATATATATTTTAATGTATATTTTACGTCTGAAGTGAACACAATTTCGGTTATAATCGTCTTTCCAAGATCAATTGCCCCAAAGTTCCTGTCGTCCAGATCTCTTCTCGTGGCGACGAATACATGTTGATCTCCTCACAGTGGGCGATCGTCTAAGAACTCACATTTAGCAACGGGGAATTGGGAATTATTTCATAGAGACTTTTTTATACAAATGATTCGTCCTGCCTGCCAAATGTTGTGTTTAAAACTCGTGTCATTTCTCAGATAGATACATCATCTTCTTTTAAAACAAGAGGCTGGATGTGTTTTTGCGCGAGACTCGCAATGTTCTACCTCCGAGCGGTCCATTCCAGACCTGTCTCTCAAACATTCCACGCCAGTCAGTTAGAAAGATCATGCTTTTTATTAATATTATTTTATTATTATTTATTTGGTATTGTGTTTTGTTTGTTAATATTCTTCGTGGCGTCTGCTCAGTGGTCTCCCGCGGTTTTTCTTGTCTTGTCAGTCATCCCATCTCGTACTCTCTCCAGCGAATTCTTATTTGCATCCATCCTCGTCTGGACCATGATCTCAAACAGCTATGATCTAGAACATATTATATTTATCAGTTAAAACAACCCTTAATCCATGCCGACAGGATTCACGATTACATCTGCCTAACTATCAATACTATTCAAAGAAAATATTAAGGATCAAGATTGATTGCCGTTAATCCTGACAAATTAGTTATCCTGGACGGAATAAGGCGGTGTATATTGTATGAATTGTTATCTGTAACATCTGACGATGAAAGATCTTTTTATTTTGATACGTCAGATCGAGGGGCATTGGGCGTTTGTTCCAATGTTTCGGCCAGACGGCATCTTGGGTGGGTTCCCAAATATCAGGGCACGCTTCTGGACCGATGTTATCGTAGCTTCATTATTCACCTTGTTTATGTAGAGACAATGATTTTAATTTTGACAATCAGTGACTTGGTTTTCGAATGAGTTGATTTGCATGTGCATAATAAGCATGGTGTTAGAAACATGTACGAATTATCTAGTGGCGCCATCTGGAAATGATGTGCTGAAGACAATTGCAGGTGTAAAAAATTAGTGCAGTTGTATTCGTTAGTAAACGACGAATGCAGTGAGTATATGACTGCATTCTATACGATACTTTTGTATTTACTATGTGGCCCTAAAATCTGTACTTCAGAGGCAGAAGGGCGGAATTCCATTTCTAGGTTTTGCTTTGCAAAATTTTGAAATAATGTAATGAAGCTCTCAACTGCTATTTGAATATGATGCCAACAAAATAGTTGTATTGAAGTATTTTCCTACACAATTGGTTCACAATTTGAAAATACTTCAATGATTTGAATGATGCCAATGATGGGCTAATCTACTCAATACAGATTTTTGGATGAACCCAGAAATACTGGTTTAGCTTACCTCAAGAATCATTGAAATGGACTTCCGCCCTTCTACCTCTGAGGTACAGAAATATGGAAAATACATACATATTTACAGATACAGAAATGTACTGACCTTTATTTAAATATACTTACAGATTTGGATCTGGGTTTTCGGATTCACTACATTTTTGTAGGCAATCTACTTTTTTAATTCTTCGGATTTTCCTTGAATTTAAATATAGCAACTTTCATCTAATTTAGAAAAATTTGAGTCAGACATACATTTCTCTCCGTTGTCTCCCCGTATTTCTCTCTTTTAATGAAACTATTCCGTAAATCTTTCATCCGTGGCGATGACCTCTAGACTCGGGTCGAGAGTGGGGGATGTTTTGTCAGTTTTAATGTTCTTTAGCATTTCTTGTCGCTGATTCTAACGCCCTCACCGAAAGAATTATATCATTAAGATGAGCTTTTTTCTACCGGGAGAAATCTCTACAGATGTTACTATGTGACACGACAGAACATTAGGGCGTTGTGTGTAATTAGTAAGACAAACGTCATTTGTAATAATAGAATCAGCTAAAATAAATATGTCATTCGAAAATTACACTTTTTAAGATGTGATAACGCTAATCATTAAGAACAACTCACTGAACAAACATTATTGTCTCGAACCGGAATAGAAACCGAACTTTTTTTGTTTCATATAAATATCGTATAATTATTAATTATACAAATACATTAACTCAGATTTTTAATAATCTATGTAATGCATAGCCTCTATGGACTTATGTTTTTTTTTTCTTTGAATGCATGCAAATTTTAAATATAATGTTATTTATTTGTCATGATACAGTATCATAAATGAAAATGAAAATATAATGCTTTGATTATAACAATTTACTTAAATTGCCATTTTATCTATTCCATAACTCATGGTTGTATACCATTCCAATAATTGTTTTATTTTTAAAATTGTTGGTGAACTCTTAATCAAAGGTTGATATACAACCGGACTTTGTTTGTCAACTAGGTACTAATTCCTTAAAAAACAAATTAGAGAAGTTCGTTACATTAATTCAGACTGAAAGGAGCTAAAAAAGCAGGAAAAGAAATGTCGTCCAAAAAAGTCAAATTGAATCGTTTTATCAATAATTTGCAGATAATAAAAAGTCCTGAGCGAATGGCAAACATCTGCAAGAAAGTGTGAAACTTCTCGGGTCTTGAGTAAATTATTTGTTAGTTCTCAAGGAGCAATTAGGCTGCGACACACATCTCTTCCACTTATCCTCGGTTGACAATTTATTTACTCGTGTTATTGGTGTATAAATCGGTCCCGGAGACGTCGTCTCTGGCAGACGGCCGTCGCGACGCGTCAACCGTGAAAACGGACGCCAATTAACTAGCGTGAATTATGCTCCTCTTGTGAGGCTGGGGAGGTGCAGATGACGTAACACATTGACGTCTCAACAGCTACTGAACTTAAAGGTGAATCGAACAATCGTTGTGTGAAATCACATTTCATGCTTTAAAATTAATTTTCGTGGTTACTGACTACAAAACAAACAAAATTGTCTAAATATCTGACCTTATAAAATAAGAATATAGAATACACATCTTCCTTTGTTACTGATTACTTACACGTCATCATCAGGGATTGATCCAGATATTTCTAAATGAATGTACAAATTCATAGAAATATTAGCAATTAGCTTTTTGAGTAAGTAATTAAATGCTTGGTGATGAAACAGCGACTGTATTTGTTTTTTGCTTAGGTACACTTCCTGTTTTCTTACAATAAATACAAAGGAAATGCAGTTGATGCTGGTATTATGTTCGTGTAGTCCACTTACACCGAAGATTTTTTTCACAATACTAGCATATTTAATATTCAATAGTGGTACCTACTTATAAATCTAGTGCAAATGTGCAAACAAAGAGGAAACAAGACAAATCAATTGTATGCAAATATTTTTCAATTTCAATTTTCGTCATAGAAAATAGCTATCAGTCCAAACTTAAAATCCAATTGTCACAACCTACATGTATCTATCCAAGACAAATCGCCAGGCACCGATGAAATCTAGTTCTCCTATCAATATTCCATCCACTCATTCATCTTCCTCGTTCGCTTCTCCAGTCTCTGTGTGGGGCAACTCGGTAATGATTGATGTACCCCTCGTTGCAGCCTCCAGACGGTCTCCATACTTTTTATCAAATAGATTCAATATTATGATCTATTATCATTCGAAAAGACGTGATTCAAGAAAGATCCCAGAACAAACGGATTAATAATGACATCTAACACACGTCTAGCATCCGTCAAAGGTCGTGTATTTTTTTTCTTTATTCCAGTGACATTCCGCGACTGGGGGAGCGAGGACGTTGATGATCTCGTCATGGAGCTGTCATCGTATACCGGAGGATGAAGAGTAAAAAACATCGCCCTAGATGGCGATCATCTGACCGCCCACCCAAGCTAAATGAAGACATTAGATTAGCAACATTCGCAGTGGAGTCACGGCTGGGGCGCAGGGGAACTTGGGAAGAATCATGAAATATATCGCGCGCTCGGACGTAAGTCGATGGTTATGGGAATATTATGGAGTGAAGCTCACAATATTGTCGGTAAGATGACCAATGTCGAGATATAAAGTTCACCCTCTTTGACCTGCGAGGGGTGATGGGATAGACGAGAAAAGATTTACTTTTGTGAAACGATGGCTGACATCCAAGACATCTAAAATTGGATTTAGGTTATTAATAATAAAAGTTTGTATTATTTTGAATTCGGGATCGCTCAAAGGCATGGATGTAACATTGAGTTAGACTAATTATCTTTTTAAGCTTTGACATTAAATCGTGTTCGTTCTCTCTCTCTCTCTCTGTTTTGTCCCCATCGCTGGGACGCAAGTTTTGTTGAAGTTGATTGGTTAGTTCTGAATTTTTCCACCGTCTTTTGGCTCGTCAATCAATCAGCCATCAAGCAATTAACGCCGGCGCCAATCACCCTTGGCAAATGCCAATCACCATTCTCTTCTCACTCTCCCAGTTGAAAACATCACCAACACTGCACACTCCATGAGATTTTAATAACACTTTCAATTCGTACAACTTTTTCATTTCATCGTCTTTCGGAGAGTTTTGGACGGATCGGATCGATTTTCGTTCCTTGTCGAATGATTATTTCATGATTGTGTGATTCTTGATTGGCACTTGGAAGTTAGTGATGGGATTAGACCGCATTCAAATGACATTCATTCCCGGAAACATGGCCGATCTAGCCTAGGATCTAATTAACAAATCCATTTGCAGCAGATAAATTATTAGTTAGGTAATTAACTATTAACTTTAATTAAAACATATTGCGTCTGATTTTGCAGTTCCTTTAATATTTGTATCAGAATGTTAATTGGCTTGGCATAACTTTATGTCGTAATCAAATAATGTGCCTTTAAAATCTTAAATTTTAAGTTTTCCAAGAATTATTTTCTGTGCCATAGAACTTGTAAAACTTTTAATATTAATGCCTGAAATTTGTTCAGAGGTGTCTGCTTATTAAAAGAAAGTATACCTCCACGAAAGCAACCGTTATTATAATTTCTAGTTATTTAACTTTTATAATATACAAAACAAGAACTTTATAATTCTCGATAAATTCTTTCCTCGTGGGTATTATAATTATTGTAGATTTTTCTTATGGCCATAACAGTGGGTACATTTCCTTATTGCATCGAGTTAAACATCGAACCAACGTATGTTTGCGTGTGCTAATTTAGACAGTCACTACTAGTTTATCAATTCCATCGAAGCGGTGGTCTAATAAAATGTAAAGAACCATAAAACATCAGAGCAACATCTAGAGAGATCGCTCAAAATCCTAACATCACGATCCAAAGCGTTGTTACGCCATGCCATAAACGAATTATCTTCTATTTATTTAACAACACTGTTTTTAATACTCTTTAAATACCTTAAAGATGTCATAAAAGTTTCTAAACCCTTACATTATTGTTTGGTTTTTATATTATCAAAGTCACACCGCTTCTGCAGGAAGGCGCCTCTATAGTATAAGGAATCTAACAGAATGAGGTGCATAAATTCACATTATACTTCAAACATTTTGATGCCATCATAAAATTAATAAGGCTTGAAGTATTTTTCTACCTGCACTGATCGTGTTGCTATTGTTTTTAGGGTCGACGTTGAATGTCTTGGCACATTCCGAGATAAAAGAGGCAAGATGCTGATTTTATAGTTCGAGTGACTACCTACCATATTACCAGAGCATTAATTGGTACTTGTATGTTATAAAAGGCAGAAATAATATGTTGAATGTAATGATACAACTTTGGTGGTCTCTGTAAGCTGGATTCAAGACAATAAACTGTACATACATTTTTATAAATTGACTACATTTGTGATGTTTTCCTTAATTCCTTTCTGTAACATTGAAGTCCATTGTGAATCGTGATTAAGACATATTTTTTTAAAAATATTTTTCTCTAGGAAAAAATATCGAGTTAACTAATACAGTCAACAGGTACCATAAAACAAATGAAGACATAACGACATATAATAGACCTAATATAGAACTACGGCGGTATGTCAAGTTGATTGTTTATTATGTTCCACATAGCATTATCATCTTGCAGCAGGAATTGTCTTACAAGTGATTCATGACTTTGAGAAACCAAGCTTCGATGTCCTCGACCGGTGGTCCCCTTCCTTTTCTGTCCTGGATTGTCCGGTGGTCTTCGAATGTCCTCTTGAGACAGCATCTACAGCTGGACCAGACGACAAGACTCGAGATGCATTGTCTTCAAGATCAGCCTGGTTTGTCTCAGAGTATTTGTGTTCAGCTATAGGTTCAGCCATGCCTCCACGTTTGGAAAGACATTATTATTATGACTGGGAACTAATTTATACTAAGTTTTGGATTAGGTATACTATTAAAGGTATGTTGTTAGGATTGTCTTTATGAATAAAATATTAAAAGCAGTTTCGTGAGTATAATTTTATTGCAACTTATTTGTGACACGGTGGGCTCGACTATCAAGTCGACTTCAAATTGGTATTTTACTTCATTTTTCTTTTGGTACTAAATGTGGTTTGACATTGTTTTTCGATATGTTGAGATAAAACAAATACGTCTGATATTTTGTAATAATTCATATCTGATTATATAATTGCATAAACGACAATTATGAGCTGGTTACATTGTGATTATTTTTATCACGGACCTGGACTGAAGAATTTCATTATCTAATATTTTCTGTTCGCCACATAATGCAATTGCTATTTTTTTCACATAGTATTATTTTAATTCATTTCGCTTCACCTGTATAGATAACGATTTATTATTTCTCATGGTTTTTGCTTCTCTCTACAAGATAGTTCTACATACATTTACAATACATACAACGTAGTTAAGGTTTCTGATAGTTAACAGACTGATTTGTCTAGATGCTTCTTCCTTCTGCTAGCCAAGACTTTCAGCCAAGTCTGCAGCCTTCTAAAGTATTCGACACACGCAGTACAATGGCACAGTCTTGATGTATGCGATCCGATCACATAAATAATACTAAACAAGTTTCTTAGTTTTACAAAACTTACTTTGCGTCTTGGAAAAGAGAAACAAGAAAATCTAAACAAGTAACCAAAGTATCACATTTATAATATTTATATTATAATTCAAAATGTTTATTATTATTATCATCTACTTGATCCAATTTTTTTTTAATTTAACAGTTTCACGATAAAGTCTAATGGAACATGATTATTGTACCGAGTCGCTGCCGATTATTGTCTGATACACGAATAAACTCAACTCACAACAACAAAATGTTCGCGTTTCGCACCGTCCGTCACATGCACTCTGTACAACTCTGTCCACGAGCTCGTCGAAGTACCCGTTCATCGCAGCGGCCACTTGGTCGGCAGGGGTATCCGAGGTCGCGGTTGAACCGGAGGTCAAGCTTTATTCACCCCTGCTTGCTTGCTCTCGACCGGCGAGAGTTTGGCGTTATGGTCAGCCACCGACGATCCCGTCGACGAAGACGACGAGGCGCCGGGCGCCGCGACGGTCAACGACGTCGCCGGCAGTCCCATCGCACCACCGTTCATCGAGAACATCGGGGACGCCGCCGCCGCTGCGGCCGCTGCCTTGGACAACACTGACGACAACGGGGTCATGCCGCCGCCCCCCACACTACCGTTATGCCCGCCACCGAATGTCCGAGTATAAGTCTCTAAGAGGGATGGTTCACCGGGTGCCCCACTCGCCCCCGCCAAATGCGATCCGTAGAAACTCCGGTAGAAGTCAGGATGAGGTCGACCGTACGTCCCGGGGTGTGGATGAAAGGGTTGCATCCCTCTGTTGGCGAGGGGGGAGATCAGCTTCCCGGAGTAGAACGCCGACGTGGTGACGGGGGGCGACATATGGTGCACGTCGCTCTCCTTGCTCGCCATATCGGCCAGCGACCAGATCCTCGGCTTGGTCGGCGTGATGCCAATGCCGGCCGCGGCGCTCGGGGGCGGCGGCGACGTGGCCGACGAGGGGTTGGCGCCGAGCAGCCTGGTGTGCGGGTGATGGAGGTGGTACGCGGGATGCAATAGCTGCTGGGGACGCTCGAAGAGACACTCGGGAGAGTCGGGCCCGCTGTCCGGTCTCGACTCGCTCCACTCGCTGCCGGTGTCCATGCCGACTCCACAGGGCCGATCCAGTAACTCCAGCCGATGGTGTGACGGCCGATCTCCGTCCTCGCTGGAGCCCGTGCCGGAGTCCTTCGAGTCTGAAACAACAGATCTCGTTAACAAAGGTCGTAATATCCGATATGATCAACTGATATCGCGAGAAAGCATCAACTAACCACGGGGGGAAACAAAACAGCCGTGGGACAGAACCATAACGCGTCCCTCCCGTATCTTTATAACAACATTAGCCATTATAACCCATATGTTTAGCCATTACGACGTCGTTTTCCACGTCGTTATTCACGACTCTGCGTGGACATATCGTCCCCGGGATCTTCAACGCGTTAATCAATGGTAACTGCACAGTGAGGTCGCCACTGGGGGTGGGGGAGTGATTGAATTAGGGGGTGCGCTGATGGAAAGTGGAGCCACGAGTGTGTGTCATTGTATTAATGTCTCTATTGCTCGCATGTGCAAAGAGTGTTTATTCCCATCAAGTTATCAGTGCGGCTCATCGATGTGGGGTGCGAGTGATATGTTGGGCACAATCGGGGATGTCTTGAGTATTGTTTAAACTAATTTAACAAACGGAGACATCTCATCTGATACGGTGGACTGATTATTCAAAATCAGTGACAAATGAACCCTCCGAGCGAAAGACAAAGCTAACGGGCTTAGACGAAGACGTCAAGTTAGGGAGTCGGCAAAAAATATATTTTCGATTTCAGAGAGGGGCTTTGCAGACGACGATGTTCTACAGAATTGATATTAGAGGAAATAATGGTCGAGGTAAGATGACAGCAGAATAATAATGTTTGCAGGAGACGGCTGATGATCTATACTGACATTATGGTCATGCTGATTATGATGAAGAGTTAGTATCTTGGAATTCAGGACATTCGTATAGCTTCTACACTTTATATTACAAGCAGGAGAGTAAAGTAAGTCATACATACAGGTCCCTTTATAATGGTTAAACAAATCTGGGTATATGACAATATCATCTGAAGTCACAGCTGCCCAAAATCTAACTGGGGGATTTTTCAGTAAATAAGTAACTAGGAAAACGCTCTGAGTAACGCGTTGATGAGCGAGCACGGATACGCGCAACACCTCGAACCGAAATTATGTTTATCGAAAATGTCCTTAAAAGCCAATAATTCTAGAATTTCGTCACAGACTTGTATGAAAATCTCCAACGATTCCTAAAATATTGGTCCCAATAACCACGCAAAGTTTTAAGTTGATCGATTGAACCTTTACGATTGAACGATTCCTTGTTAATTTCCAAAAATTACAGGATATCGTTCAAAAAAATGTTAAACGGTCATATCAGTTTCATAATACGTTTGAAAGTTTCTGCTCTCTTGAAGTGAAGATTCGAAGATTCCGTGAAATATGAAATTCGAGAAATATGATAGCCAACACGCAAAATATCCGTAAACTGTCGATAACTTTTGAATGTAAACACAATTTAGTCTGAAAATTGTCAAAAATACAGATAATGTTGGACCCGATGACCATACAAAATTTTAAGTTGATCGGTCAAACGGTTCTGGATTAAATTTCAAAAAGCACATGAAATATTTTTTTAAATTTTAACCAATGGGAGGATTTGGCTGAAAATTTGTAAAATAAGAGACTATGTTGGTCCTAATGACCATGCAAAATATAAGGTCGATCACATTTGTCGAAGTCCATTTTCATTTTTCAGCCAATCAGGAGATTTTTATTTAAATTTCAACCAATGAATGGATTTCAAAAAAATTAGGGTCTGCAAACAGAGAAGGTTGGTTTTACATGTGTGCAAAATTTCAGATCGATCGGTGAAACGGTGCGACCTGTGTATCGGCTATTAGCAGCCAAAAACAAAAACAAAAAAAAAAAAAAAAAAAAAACAGAGGTCCGTGCCAAAAGAGCCAAAAGGAGACGCTCGCTTCGCTCGCTCAATAATCAATCCTTTACCTTCAATCAATCAATCGCAGTCCTTATTTATTTGATACCATTTCTTTCTTTCTTTTTAATACTTCTTTCACAACTGTATAGGTATTTAAAATAGATATGATTAAACTATTGAAAAATTTCTTGTCCCCCAGCAAAAAAAAAAGATTGAGGTATGTTACCATAGCAACCAGGGTGACGCAACTACCCTATAAAAGATCTAAATATAAATCCGTCCCTTACGTTACAAAATATAACTATAATTTTGTACATAAGATCTCTAAGAGTAACTCACCAGGATCTTTGGCGTTGTCGGCGCTCTTCCTCCCGCTCTCGTCATCATTGTTGTTATCCTCGTCCTCGACTCTATTCCTCGGCTCCCACGTCATCTTGTTCTCCTTCTTCAGCCGCCGTCGCGCGTTGGCGAACCACGTGGACACTTGCGTCAGCGTCATCTTCGTGATGATCGCCAACATGATCTTCTCCCCCTTGGTCGGGTACGGGTTCTTCTTGTGCTCGTTCAGCCACGCTTTCAACGTGCTCGTCGTCTCGCGCGTGGCGTTCTTGCGACGCGCGCCGTTCAGGTCCATGCCGTACCTGGGGAAGACGAAACCAAGGAGTTAGATGGTTGTCCTGCATTGAGTGTTGTATCGTCCTGCACCATCCATTTTTTGTTATCACGCACGTGTTTCTCAAAATAAATTATTATTTATTATATAATTTTTTGCCTGATTTTGTTAAATTTTATAAAAAAATAATAAAATAAATAATTGGTGATGGATTAAACTTTTACCTATACCAAATATCGATTTGAATGTATTCTAGAAATAATGATGTCACAAACTTGAAAACATTACGATTGACTAAAAAATCCGTTGGTTTTTGAAATCTCTTATAAAAAACACACATAATTGGAAGGAAATAATGACTGTCTAGTTTTGAGATTCGTTTATGTCCAGTTTCCTTCCATGTATCTTAGGTGATACATGAAACTCGCACACAACGGAATCAATTTTAAAAATTTCGTATTTCTTGAGTTTTAACGCAGACAGGAATGGCCGACTTGTAAAACAGTCACGAGACATCTTACAGATTCAAAACTGATGTCATGCCAAAGAATAATCTCGTGAAACTCGCCCAACTATATGATTGCTTTCCTCTGATTTCAAGATGTCTTTATACTTTACTTAATATTCTTTCTTTTCCCTCTATTCCCATTATTCGAGAATAGAAGCACCCTTATCAAAGATTAAACTTTCTAAAATACACCAACTGCTGAATCGACTGGATCGAAATTAAATTTTCTTCTCATTTCTTTCGGTGAGTTTCTTCTCGGTTCTTTCGTTTCTTAAGTGGGAAGTAAAGATAGTAGCTGATAAGGGATTGGTTTAGAGATGGGAATGGGAAATTGGGAAACAAGCTGGGAAGAGGAAGATGACGGTATATTACACGGCTGCTGAGTCAGTGGACAAGGGGGTAGGGGGGAGAGGGAAGGGGGGAAACTACCCTCTAAGATCACTGATCTTTGGAAGAAGAGGGATGAAATACGCGCAGGAAAAGAGGCACTGTTTAAAACGATTCGAAACAAGTTTAAGAACTCTTTACATATGACCCAGAAGCACTTCAAACATTAAATTAATTCATTCCATGTGAAAATATTACGTGTACTTAATAATGCCTTTTGTTATGGTCTTAATTATATCAGATAACATAACATTAACACGGTACTAACAAGCTATAATTAACGAATGCTTTCAATGCGTTGAATTCTCTCTAACAAAATGCTTCAATATTCTCTTCTCATCATAATATTCCTATTTTTCAAATATTTTACATCAACCGTCGATGTTTTTCTGTCTCTCTCCTCCATCCATGGAGTATGCAAACGAAGCTGTGGAAAATTAATAAAGCTGTCACTTATATTATATATAGAATAGCAACATGGCGCCATGTCACAATTCACATTTCTCGCTTTACCAGTCAAAACATTTCCATTTTAGTTAAACCCTTCGTTGATTTGCAAAACGAATTTCGCGTTAAAAATTTTATTCGATAAAAAAATCCACCCTTGCCTCTTCAACATTTCCCCCTGCCAGCAAAATACTAACATTGATGACTCTATTCTCATTTGAATCAGGAGAAAAGCGGATTAAAATAAAAAAATATCATTCTGTCGGTGATAACGTGGCGTTCAACATGGCGCCTGTAAACCAACCAAGCGCCC
This sequence comes from Leuctra nigra, assembly GCA_934045905.1. Taxonomy (NCBI): domain Eukaryota; kingdom Metazoa; phylum Arthropoda; class Insecta; order Plecoptera; family Leuctridae; genus Leuctra; species Leuctra nigra. The sequence goes on along the minus strand of OW203764.1, from coordinate 15,732,211 downwards.
CCTCGTGCAGGCCACTGGGTTTCAGAGTCGAGATCGCATTATCTGGATGCTGGGTTGCTATGACGACAGCTAATCGTAGCAACGGTTTTACTCACGCATCGGCGGATTCGAATCCAGATAGAGGAGGCTGTGTTTTACGGGAAAATATCATCCATTTTCATGGTTCTGAAAGAGGGTGGGGGTGGAGCTCGTTTTACATGGGCTAATAATCAAATACAATGACTTTTGAGATCAGAAGCTACGAATTAGAACTTGCTTATTTTGTGCCTTTACTATTTTAAAACATTTGTGTTATCTAATTATCATTTATGTTATGCATTTCGCTTATTATATTAATAATGAAGAGTCTTTCATCTCCTTGAAAAGGTCTTGAGAGCTAAACATCATCAAGGATGTTTGTGAATTTAAATGAGTGATTCATGAGATCTCATTGTTCTATGAAAAGAGGTTGAAATTTAGCAAAAGCTCGAACGAAGCTCAGCGAAAATATCGTACAAAATACAGACTTGTTTGTTGACAGAAAGAGATTTTTTTGAATTCTATAATGTTCTCATGAATGCTTTTATTATATGTTTTTAAAATGTTTTGTGCCGTTGCACAAATGATACTTTGGAATAGTTTTTAGCTAAATGACTGCAGTAGGTTTTTGGTTTTTGCAGAAAATTTTGCATGAAGATTTTCATTCATAATATTTGCCTGTGCTCCACCGTTAGGTAATTCTGTTACCTCCTATACTTATTTCTCCGCATAATTCAGAAAGCATTTAGCAGGCAGGCAGGTACAAGCGTTATAAGCATTGACAGTTTTTTTTGTACAATAAACTTTTATATTAACTATAATTAACTATATTAACTATACTATATGATTACCATAAGAACAAGAAATCTATGAATACCATAAAATGAGTGTCAAAAACCGCAGACCAATGTTTATTTCTTGCCTATTAATTGCAATGATATGATCAATCTAAATACACAATTGCTAATAATTATAATCCAATTCATTTCATTAAACAGTTCAGTGTATTACACAATGACCCCCCCCCCCCCTTGACAAACGCACGTGTTATTGCGCCCCCCGCAGACCCCCATCAGTGGTCAAGAGGGTCAGTATTTGAGGTCGAAACAGCTTGGATAGAAGCGTTTTTAAATGTCTATAATATACCTTGGTCCGCGAGTGTAGCATAATGACCCTCCTCTCCCTATAACCGCCAGCCTCTGCTCCACCGCAAATACCCACGCCAAAGCACAGCGAGCTTGCAGAGCTTTAGCTTCAGATCCCCGTGCAGCGGCTAAGCTCGGGTAATAATGTAGTTGGCTTTATTGTAGTTGTTGCTGGAACTACGTTTATACACAATGTGTTCTCGCCAATGCAGTGCGCTTTGGAATAAGTTGTAATTTAGTCAAAAAGAAGAGAAAAAAAATACGTAACAAAACTCCGGAAAAAATTAGATGGTTCATTTCTTTCTGCTAATGATATGTTATGAAAAATAGTGGGAATATTCATAAATTAAATTATAAGTACTGATTTAAATAAACATAATCATCAAGAAAAGATTGAAGATTTAAATTTTCTATAACTGTTTCTACTTTTTTTCTAGTTGTTGATCCCTTATTTCAGTTGAATTGTACATTTAGTGCGTCAGTGCATTTAGTTATAAAAAGTAGCCAGGTACTTGCGATTTTTAATATAACGGTTTTTAATCTCTACAGATTGATTTAGCACGAGTATACAATGTAAATAATTGACTTTGAGTGATAAGTGAACGAATCAAAGCACCCGCCAAGCTACTTGCCAAGCTGCCTATCTAGAAATGAGTCGGATACAGAGCGTGCTTTAGCGTGTACTGTGCAGCGCAAGTATAAGAACACAACACAGTGAGGCGTAATCACGTATCAACGTCCGGATATTTGCGTAATGCAAGAAGTCTTCTATGTTTTAATGTCAGGGTCTGTAAATGGACGGGAGGGATTACCTATACAAATCGATGGTTAATGAGCCAAATGCTGTCATCCCACAATGTCAGAATACCTATAAACGCAGAATATTTTTTGTGATAACACCAAAAGAGCAAATTAAATTAAATTACTGCAAACGGGTACATTACTTCTCTTCTAATATTATTAACTATGAGTTGGACATTTTGACACGGTAAAAATATACAAATTTTACCTTGGATTAGTACTATAGGTAAGAAATTAGATAATGCCTATATATTCTCGTGCCTAATATAGTATTCGACGTCCAACTACAAATGATCCAATAGCAGCAAGATAGTTCCCCGTCATTTATACTTCCCCTTCCATTAACAAAACTCTCAACAATTCTAAATTACTGCACTAAATCTGAAGAAGCACAAAATCATTCCACATAACAAAAGCTATAACTTAAAATCTCCATTAAAATAACTTTTGACGAGAGACAAAGCATCTTCCATTACGCCATGAAAACTTTACTCGAAGAGTGCACTTTATAAAAAAAAAGAAAACACCAATTTGCGGTGTTTCCCTCATCGTATACCAAACCATAATATATAATAGCAATCTCATTCCCATGGGCGTCTTAATTCATCGTTGCCACCCCCCACGTGATCACTATATATAGCACAAGGGTAGTCTCTGATGGTGATGGTTTGTGTTGCCAAGCTTAGAAAACTAATTATTCTAGTTGAGAAGAGCTCTTTACTTAGCTCGATCTTGCCGAGTTACAAGACGTCTTGCGGACTCTCGGAGGCATGCTAATAAGATACTTGAAGACGTGCTTATGATGGATGATGGTGCAGAGGATGGGGGTGGGTGGGTGGGGAGGATGAAGAAGAAGAGGTGATTTTATGATAATGAAATGCGAAGGGAAAAACACAGGGGTGAGAGAGTTCGAATTTGAAATTGAGGCAAAACAGGTGATTATAATGCATGGGATTAGTTGGTGGAGACGAGACTGATTGATGCGACGCCAAGAAGATTTACGAACGGGAATTAACTTACATAACTAATTAACTAAAATAAAATCCTGGAGCATTTTGTGATGCAGAAATTTTGCTCTGTCTCTACATAAAAATACAAATTGGTGACTCTTCATTGGTACTTTTTCTGGGACTTTTTTACTTTTTACTTTCTCTCTTGAACGACGAATAGAATATAACAAATTCATATTTTTATCTTCATTTTGTTACTATACAAGGATTTCACGAGATATTACGAATAGAATCCTCACAAAAAAGCTCTTTTTTGGGATGTTGTTACAAAAGCAAAGAAACTCGAGCACAATCGGGTTTTTTACTCAGTAATTTTGTAGCTTAATAAGTTGGAAAAACGCGTACTTCTATACCAGCAAATGGAGCCTTTTGTGTGGATCCTATTACTTAGCCTCCTCAGTGAATCGGAATGTAGAAGCTTATGTTACTTCAACAACTGTAAGACAGAGGAAGTGCAGTGATACTTGAAAGTTGAGTAACGACATCCTCGTCCACACCACAACTATCATCTGCAAATATGATTACGCACCACAACTCTCGTCATGAATGAAACTATCTCATTATAGACTCCGACTATTCTGCATTTTACAAGAAGGCAACACAATCTCTGATAGCAAAAGGAAGTACATTTTCTTGTCGAGTGCCACCTCTATCTGGTTTCCTGCCTCTAGTAATGTTCCAGTACCACTTAGAGAGATGCAATTTCATTATTAAAGTTACATTTGTCCCAGAATCAGCACAAGCAACAATGTATACACCGTTAAGTCGCATAAAATTACTAAGATAATGATAACTTGAACATATATCAATATCAGTACATCGACTTCCTTCCGCACATTGTTCACATCCCAAAGTTGTTCAGAAACATGAACTCATTGTACCATGAACAAGAATGATTTTCGTGTGACCAATATAACTATACATCCAGACACTGCCCCTTTGACTCTTTACACACCGCCGACTATAGATGGGTCTTTCACACACCGCCGCCTTCGCGCGCCGGCCGGCGTGTCATCGACAAGGCTGTGAGCCGCCATCTTGTGTAGAAATGGTTCACTGAACATCGTGACATGGCCGACACTTTTTATCCCCCCCTCTCTTACTTCTCTCCCCCCAACCCCCCGAAATCTGTGTGTGTAACAGGGATGAACCTTTTGGGGAGTAAGAAGAGATACTAAACATGAAACTGGTTGAAAGTTTTCACCTGGCTCTCCCCCCCCCCCCCCCTCCCCAAACCCCGCCGATTTGAAACCGCTTTATGGATGATTCGACGCATTAGCCGCCATCTTTTTCCCCGACATCACTTCTAGTTTGGAAGTTCCTCGTTAGCCCGAGGCGATGCGTGTATTACGCCTCTACGGTTTTATGGTTAGGAGAGAAGTGCGTGTTGAAAATTTTGTTTGGTTATTAAACGATTAATTTAATTATTCGGTACGTTTTATAGACGAATTATTGATACAATATAGTTAATCATCTCGCTTTTGAACTTAGGTAACCATGTTTTTAGGCTTGTTCTGTTTTATAAAGCATAACGATCAAGATTTTGATTATTTACACAAATTTCACTCGAAGATAAAATCATAATAGGCAGATCAATTACTAAGGTTCGTTTTATACCTTAACTCTAAAAAGCAATATGTTACAATTAGGTAATAATAAGTATATCTATAATAGCTAATTATCAAAACTATTATTTAACACGGCTTCAGAAAAATTATTTTTTTTCCAATTAGGTATACCTTTCGTTGAATTTAAAATTTACGTTGCCATGGTTATTTTATTGATTACTCCATTTGCTGCAATATTTTTCAAGCCATAAAGTACATCAACACGTGTTATGTATTATATGTCTTTATCTTAGCTTTTCACCAATCAACAGCCGTTCCGTTATCAATTAACATTGCATCAGAATGACTGGAAAAACATGAAGTATAGTCAAGTTCAATTTGTAACGAGTATTACAATTTAATTTACAAGATCTAGGCCCAACAAATTGAAGTTCTCGTCTTCTTTACATTGATCCCTTGAACTCGACATGTTATTTTGAACATTATTGACCCCCTTGTGTCGAGAAGCCCCGCGTCTCTCCAATAATCTATCTCCTTGAGTTGCTTTCACGCAAGACGTCGCGACGCCTGTCTGCATCGACCACGACGTCGCTTAAGCGTCGTTTATTATTTAGCACGGACGATAATGCGTGAGGGCTGTGTTGGAGGTCGCGGTTTATCGGGGAGACCCAAGTCCGCGGGCAGGTTGACTTTTTTCACAGAAATAAGAAAGAAATTTGGATTTGACGGTAGATTTGGTTCAAACTGAGAATTATGGCTAAGACATTACTTTGTTGGTTGAAAACGAGGTTGAAAATGTGTCTTAAAGTTATTATTATGTAAAAATTGTCTTTTGTGAATGTTCATAAGAAAGTCGCCGCAGCTGATAAAAGTATGAGTCACAATTACTAAGGCCCGAGGTGGGATTCTATAACTCCATTGCGACCGCTTAGCAATTTCTTCCATAAGGATTAACATTGAAATAATTGCTAAGCGGTCGCAATGGAGTTATAGAATCAGGGCCCTGGTCTTTCGATACTCTGCTAAAGTCTCAATGGTCAATCTAGGAATGTCATTGGTTGTTGCCATGGCAATATAGTCCTAATTGACTGTATAAAAGATAGCAAGGGATTGAAAGACCGGCCCTAAATAAACTAAAGTCTAATTACAGAGAGCAAAAGGACACTATAATCAGAAATAGTTGCAATTACCAATGAGTTAACAAATAGCAATTATATCCAATTTTGTGAAAGTGAATGGGTAAATTGCAATTATTTCCGATTTTAACGTTTTGATGTAATAATTGAATATGTAATAATTTTATCGCCTTCTGTTCCTCATTGATATCCGTTGGGTTGATGGAAGTGTCTGTAATAAAGTCGGTTGCTTTATGAGTTTCGCTTTCTTGGTTTGACTTTTTGGACGCTAAAGAGGGCCAGCTAAGACGCCATGAAGACGTCAGCAATGGCTTCGAACTAGCCCTCTTCAGGGCAACAGAAGGTCCGGACATGGCTCATGTGCTGACACGATGGTGTCATGATGTGATAAGGGATGTACTCACCCATTGAAGGGGTACCCGGCGAAGGCTGCATCGTAGGGGTGGTAGACGGCGGGGTAGGGCCACCCAGCCGCTCCAGCAGCCAGATTCTCCTTCAGTTCCAATCCAGCCGCCTAAACAGAACAACACAACACTCATTAGTTACTGAACTCATTGATAAGATTCGAAGAAGAATTCAGACAAAACAAATACACTTTGTTTATAAATTAGTCATATCTCTATGTTAATGATGGACAATAAATTTGGGTTAATCAGCTCTTTATATATAACTATGGCTATCGGAATTAAATAAGGAAATATTATTTTATATAAGTCAAAGCTATACGCTCCAAGTTCCCGACATAACTAGAATAAAACTTAAGCATTTGGCAGACATGTTTATTTGCTGTTGGGGGGTGCTATCAAATTTACCTTGCCGATAACTTTATCGGGTTACCTTTAAACAAGACCACTATCTTAAATATTTTTACGCAAAACGAGTCGTTTTACACTATTATTTTTAATTTGTAGCTTACATACGTAGTTATGTTATGTATGTACATACGCTTATGTACGTGTGTTAGTAAATGTATAAAATAGGTAATTTTGATACCTGAAATACCTCATTTATATTGTAATTGATTTACCTAATACTAAAATAAAACACTTTTGATAGGTTGAATGGCTATCCCCGGCAAAAAAACAACATTTACAGCATAATTTATTGGTAACAGGAAGAAATTAAGAATAAATATGTGATTTGATTAAAATGTAAGCAGATTTTGTCTTTCTTTTTGAACTAAGATATTTCACACCATTCTATAACCCAAAACATAAATTTACTATCAGACTGCATAAAAAAATAAAAATAAATGTTTATAATTTGTCAAAAATGCCATAATTTAAAATTTGTATAATTATAATTATAAGTTGTCTATAATTTGAATTGAACCCTTGTTGCAGACTCATAAGTTTTGCAAAAAATAACTATTGCTAACCTTCAATCGATATTCAGAAATTTAACACAGCATAAAAAAATCAGCAAACAAAATGTGATTTTCATCCCGCCATGAATGGGCCTGATAGAGAGACGGTGACGTCGAGGTCACGCTGACCAGTGACCTGTGACCTCAGACTCGCGAGTGTTTACGATTATCAGACAGACCACACACAAGTCACAATCATTACGCGGCTAGCGGAATCTAGGACAAATGATAGCAATTATTATACCCACACTTCACGGTTCAGATGAAGTGACGGGCTAGAGACGTTTTCGCCGAAATGCCGTCGGTTAGATGTCAATGCCATTTCAGTGAGTAATACAATTATTTTAATATTTACTTTAGTGTTAATTGTTATAATAAAAAATTGAGAATATTAATCAATACATGTTGGGTATTTTGCCTATAGTTCGACACGTGAAAATATACATTATAAAAAAATTCGTATCACTTATTTGAGATACAACATTTATAAAATTTATTTTGCGATGCGTTTAATATTTAGGGAACTTTTCTTCACTCGTTTTGAAGCACTTTATATTTTAGTGACGCAAAATACATTGTAGGTAATTCAATTTCTGGTTTTTAACGTCATATTCTCTACATTTCTTGTGAAGTTGTGATAGTGACTTTATAATATTTGAGATTCAATATGGTGGAATGTTTTAAATAAAAATAAACCTATAGGTACGTACACATACCAGTACCACCATAAATTAAAGTTTTGGACATTTTCATTTTCTGAGTTAAATATTGACCCCGAGAAAAATGATTTTGGCCCTATAAAAGATGATTATTTCACCTCCTCTCTTAGGAAGTAAGAAATGGTTTATTTGAAATCGATGTGTTAATCTCTTCTAATACCACCTCTAGGCCTAATGTGGTCGCTGATTGACGGCAATGGAAGCTGCGCACTCGCGGAGGATCCGAAGCCACCGACCGGGGTTCGAACCCGGTGTCAGCGAACACAGAGCGCTCCAGCATTTTCATATAATGTCAATGTTTTGGAGAAATCATTGGTTAAAAAACATAATACACTAATGTAAAATCCTATTGATTTTGCGTCAGATTTAAGTTTCAGGGATCGCATTGTTAAAAATTTCTCCGGAGCCTACAATTGCACAGGTAACCAACCATTAATATCAATCACCAAAACCAGAGATATAATAAATTTTCTTAATCGTGCCAGTACGATGTCATAACAATGAATGGTGTCTTTACTCACAATCATTTCTTTGTTTATGAAGGTGCCTCTATAAATGTAATCAATAAAATGTGTTATGTATAAAATACAAAAATAAAGAACTATTTACAGTGACAAAACTGCACGTTTCTTACTAACCAAGTGTTACTTAACCTTGAGCTATAATTTAATAAAACTTTCATTTATTTTATCAAAAATCAATAAATAACAGAAATGCGTAAAGAAAAATTCATGCGATTAGATTCACAGAATAAGCTGATCATCCGATTCAGGACTGAATCACGCTTCTACTTGTTGAATGCTGCTTTGAATCGTCTAACAATTCAATCAAAGTTAGTTGGATCAACGGTCAGGTAACCATTGTTGAATTTTGCACAGTTACGCCATTGGCTGAATACTGAATACCTCTCACAAGAATCGTATTTAATTAATCAAAGGACTTTGTATTGACAGCATTGCTTCAAAGGCAATTACGTTCGCGGCGCCAACTTCGGATATTTCACTGTAACAAACTATACGCTCCTGTCAAACGATCACTAACGAGAGTTATAGAAAGAGATGCATGGATAAATATTTTTTAATTTGTGGCGCCATTTCACGTCTGTTTCTAAAGCCTGTCTCGAGCAATGCGCAATCTCGCCTAACCAGATATAATGCCTCATTATAGTAACATTGTACGTCAGTTGAGTACAAGTCACGATCTTGCCTGTAGAAACATGGCTTCTGTACACATCTAACACTGAGAGGACTGTCAACGATGACAGCCTAGGCCCAAAATAAGAGATATCCAAAGAGAGAAACAAAAATTCCTATAGCACCTTTAAGCAACGATTTACATGGTATAGGAACAATTTACTCATTTAGTATTTGATTGAAAATAAAAGAGTGGTGGAAAACAAACTAAAGGCAGAGTCATGATTTTGAAACGTTGGCATGAATGCTACTGGTAAATAAGAAGTAATCGTTGTGGGCTGATGGCTTGTCACGTTTTCACTCTTGGTTTTGACAATCGAGCAACAATGGTCAACTTGTAGGATGTCACTAAATATTGTCGACCGAAAAGAATAACAAACGCCTTTCTGGGCTCAAAATTGAAATGAAGGAATGGAATTATTTCTTGAATTCCTTTCCTGTCCATGCCACAAATCATTTTTAAATGAGTGATCGAAAACAGAAAATTAGAAAAAGTAAAAATGAGTGCTTTTATGCTTTTACTCAAAATGCTTTTATTATTATACAAATTCAAATTATTACGAATTAGCCCATTACTTCTTATTCGTGTATAACTTAGTTGGTACAGTATTATCGTTGACCGCTGTGTTTATACTTTGTTTATTATCAAACCTACTTTGTCGATAATGTGTTTATGTTGATTAATATGACATATCTGTATTATTTAATATTTGCTTAGCCGCAGACTTGCTTTGGTGTTGTATAGAGAGTGTGGTATTTTGTGTGATTCGTAACTAAATTTAAAATAACCAATACAAAGAATTAGTATACCTATGCGTTTAAGATCAATGCTCACACGGTTAATACGTGCTCATGTTACGTATACTTACTCCTGCACAAATAATATGAGCAATGATTGCTAGAAACAATAACAATAACAGTATAAATGGTGTTTCATTGTCAGTGTCATCGTTTCTACTGTTTATAAGACACGAATTATTAAAGAGTGTTATGTTTAGACACATTGTTAGAGGTAAATAATGAGTAATAATTGCGCGAAGCTGTGCAGACACGTTCGTCTTCCGATAATCAAGCAACCTAACATCAACAATCAACATAGTGACGACGACAAAGGAAAGAGAACAAAGAAGGGTTCGTTTTTGAATTCATACCTAACTTATACATGCTTACTGATTTGATTACCTAGAAATTAATAAATTTTTACCTACATTTGGTAAAAAGTGTTATTTTTACACGAACGGATAAAATTTTAATAACTTTAGGTATAACAAAACATCGCGATTTATAGAATCATTTGTCAATGTTGGAGATTATTTTGTTACGTTTACTCTTCGCTATTTTCCATGTCAAGCTTTCGAACCGTCGAATAACTTTCAAGCTTCTCCGATTGGTCATCTTATTCATATCGTATTCGACGAATACGATAATATCTTACAATTAAAAACAGGTCCTTACAAAACAATTCAGAACAATTTTCATATTTGTTTCAATTTAATATAACTCATGGTCTACCTACATCGATTATAACGAAGTTTGCATCACGCAACATAAACCTATCACAATGGGCGTAACTGCCATTAGATGCATGAAATCGTTGGCCAAACATGAGATTCACCTACCCGAAATATATGAATATATCTTTCTCCTTCATGACAGCTCAAGATTTAATTATATTCAATCTTAAAGTTATACATCAGCATCTTTCTGTATTGTATGTAAGCGATGATGTCTGGTTCATATCTTTACAGAACCATTCATAGAATCGTGACGAAAGTCTAAACCAAACAATATAACATGATAACAAATAAACAAGGTGAACCAGCAGGGGAGAAAGAAAGAAAAGAACCTCGTGTTTCGTTTTGTCTTGCTTTAGGCACAGTCGATTCAAACGTTTAATTAATAATTATTCAATTACAAGTGTCAAATTTGAAGCCAGCACTAATGATCAAGATGAATAGGAACCACTGAGAATGAGACCTTCGAATTGGTTGAATAATCTTTTAATCCGAGGTTGTACAGTGCTGTACTCTATGAGATCAATCTAAAGACTTTATTCATGCTGACCATTGTTTCGGTTTGGGGAGATGTTTCAATTAAATATTCTTGTGCTTGTTGCTGCAAATTCTTTCTCTATCGAATCTACGTGGGACTTTTTCATACAAAGTTTAGTGGGCTCATAAGTGACTAGCGTTTCAAGTTACACTAGAAACATAAATATAGCCTGCCAATCGTCCTGTGCTATCATATGATTGCATATCACACGACAATTTGTTAAATAAAACACTGGCCCTATAGTTTATGGACAAAATAAATGGTTTGGTAAACATTGTTTGTCACTAACCTCCTGGGAAGTTTTTATGTAAATTACAATTTTGTAATACCTATGCTGACATCAAAAGTTTTTATTTTAATTTTTTTTATTGATCACACAAGAAATAATATTACAAAACACTTTTTATGCACCATACATAGCCCTACTAAGTCAATCCGACTTATCAGTACGTTTTATAACTAACAAATAATAATTCACAACAAATGCAGGTCGATTCAAGACATTGAAAAAAAAAATTAATAAACAACATATTGTTGTTTATTTGTAACACATAACAACGTATTCAAATTTATTGTCTCTGAAGTCTTTTAAGTTATTGTATTTACCTAATATATTTTATTTAATTAAATAAAAAGTTTCTCATTTTGTTGAAATGTCCAATAAAATTTATCTGTACAGGTATATCCATTTTATTTCTGTCCCTACAATACCACTGTTATCAATTAAATACCTTTAAGCCTGGTTGCGTTACCAACTTTATTTATGTTTCAGGCACAAAACTGAGACAATTTGGATGGTATTACCAATTGTTACATTGTTCATTCAACTAGATGTGAAAAAGTTTCCCTAGTAAGAATTATTCCTAAGATATTGATTGAAATGTCAACTCACCGAAGACGAGTAGAAAGGCGCTTGATCGGCGCCTAACGGGAAGTAAGCGGCCATCCCCTCTGCGCTATACGGCGTACTGTACATCGACAACGCCGGTATTCCCCCTGCCCCTACGCCACTGGCAGCAAGTCGCTGATAGTTCAAGATATCATATTGACAAGAGCACACACTCTGACCCGTAAGAGGGTCCGTGAACAAGGGCCGTCCCGTATCGCAACACCGGAGTCCTTGAGGAGGTCCCGAACTCGCTGAACTGGGGCTAACCGACCGAGCCCCAAGAGGTACGCTACTTGTTACCGCCGTTGTTGTGATTGTACCAGCGGCGGAGGAACCCACGATTGAAGAGCTGCGTGGTGGAGAGGTGCCCGCGGATAGCTGGAACAGAAGATGAGAGATTGCATTAGTGATGAGATAATTGGGAAGATATTTTGATAACTAACATCAGTACTGAAGAAAAGGTATAGTTAAATGCAGAAAGAAACGAGAATTTTATTGAAGGCCCATTTTTCACGGTTTATGGCCAGAAAATAGAACGCAAGCATCAACAATAAATTTAAATTTAAATTTTTAGGACCGGTATTACCAAAGTTAAATTGTACCGGATGAACTTTTGGATTAAATGCACCTGTTTCAATAATATTGAAGTTAGGTACCTATCTGATTGGCTGTGCTACCAATTTAGTAACCAACTTTAGTTAATACCGACCCTACCGACCTATATCAAATTTTATTTTTAACGACCATAAATATTTTACTAATACAAGAATTCAAAGTATTCGGCAAAATATGTTGAGTATTGCGTATACCATTTTCTTCCATTACTAGCTATTCCGTCTACAAATCTTCCAAAAATTACGAGGTGTATACTCGAAGTGGAAGTTTTATTTAATAAATAAGCTCTCTGAGCTTTGTGATTTTTTTTGTTAAAATGAACGAATAAATGATAATATAAACATTGTCTTAGAATTACAGTCAAGTCTGGCTGCAGGTGCTTCTGAGAAATACTACAGAAATACTTCAGAACTGAACTGGAGTGAATAACGTAAGAGGCCTAGCCAAAACAAAAACAAATTATATAAACATTATACCTAATGTTATTAAAATACATTTAATATGTAATAATTCTACAGAACAGTACACTTGCATGGTTAGACTTATTTTTAGAAAGTCCTAAGCTACTGCAGCATGTTTTATTATTGTCCGGAAGATGCACGAAAAATTATACAAAAATCAACTTCAGGAAAGAAAAGTCAAGGAGGAGGTCGAGACTTGAACCTAAGTACAATGAAGTTTCAAAACATGGTATCTATTATCATACAAAGAAAGATGTTTTATAATGAAGTCATAAACAGTAAACATGCCAGCAATTTTGGTTTTATATTTACATAATTTGCGATTTCACATCCTGGATAATATGAATTTTACTAACAATTTATTTTAGTATAAACAAAGTATTTCAGCTTTATTTCCCTGATAGAATTGTCAAAAGGCTTCAGATTGTAAAATCCTTTTCTCTTGATGACTTCAGTTTTCATGTGCCCCTATCATTTATAATGTCTTGATTATAAAATGCACACTCTTGGACGTGGTAATTATACTAAGTAGAAGGTGATAAATGATATTTGTCGGCATCAAGGAATAAACTGTTGTAACGCTTGTAGAACGATCCTGAGCTACATTTTCCTTCTCACTTTGGAACGATAAAACTCGGATAAAACATTACTACACCGGTACAAAAATTAATTAATCGTATGCAAATATATTGAAAATTGTTTTGCATACACAAGCCGTGTGCAGGTAGGTGTATATGTATATATTGTTATACTTTTAAGTATACATCGTATTGCTAATGTTGTAGGTAAGGTAGAATTTCAACTAAAGCAATAAAATTTACATTTTACTATAACTAGATACAATGCAAATGTGTCTAACACATATTGTATGGTATAAAGGTAGCAAACCCGCATTAATATAAATTTTATAATATTTATTCTTATTGGTCTCACGGCTAATTTGCTGATAAATAAATAGAAGTAAAATACTTCGGCAATAAACATATTGTCAATTCACACCATTGACTTTGTAATCGATTGTATTGTACACAGAAACATTACAATTCTCTACTCATAAGTCATTCTGTTTGCAAGTTGACTAATTATTCGGAACGCAATGAACTATGATCCTGTTAAATCAACTTTTCAATTTAACCCTTTACAAAATTGTGCGGGTTGAGTTATTGCGTACGGTAAACGGTTTACGGTGTTCTATTCATAGGCCGGGGAAACGATCGTTTGGTAGCTGAATTTGATTAGGACGTATTGGTATTTGATAATGCATGAAATTATTGGGTTTTGATAGTTGGAAGAGGAGTGAAATGCGTTTCGAATCGTTTCCCGATGCATAATATTGGTGGCAATTCACTATAGCATGGGTTGGTTAGGGTGAGGGGACTCGAGGTTGCAAAAGATTCAAACTGGAATTATTCCTTTTGTCCTCTCTAGAGTCAAGATATTTTATAATTGATGTGCTTTTAGTGAGTTGAACTTTTTTATACATTTGAAGCGAAAAGTTTTTGTGATTGCTTTTGAAAGAACGATGCACAATGCATTTTCTTCGCTCACACATAGCAAAATTTAAAGACGTTTTCTAGGATTTTCACAATGGTTTTTAAATTTACTTGAAGTATACTTTTTGTCAATTCAAATTACAGAATTACGAAATATTGTCCGCCCCAATTGTATTGTCATAAGGAATGTGCTTTTTCTTTTCATAAAATATGCACATAATGCCATTGAACCTATTTATTAAACGGAGTAATAAATTACCAGTGATTAATTTTTATTGGCTGGAATGCTTAATTCAAACCCAAAGGCAAATTTAGAATAATTTGACAAACTTTACACCATGAAACGACCGGCCTCTACTGCATTAAAAATTATTAAAATATCATAAAGTTAGAATTTATAAAAGCCGCAAGTATAATTTGTTTTAATATTTTATTATGGTGTAGGTATACATAGTTGTTAAATTTATAATTCTATAAAATTTTAATCGACCATTTGAAAGTTAAAATAATTATACCTAAATATTCAGTTGGCAATAAAATATGAAATTATTCATAATGTGTATGTTTATTATAAGTGATAGGTATTGGCATAGCTAACGACTAGGTATCTACACCTTATGCTTAAGGCGTTTAAACTACAAAACAAATTTGTTAACACATTTTCATGTCATGAAAAATACACCTCTAACACGGGACCTCAGAATTGGCTCCTTAATTATTATTAATTATTATTACTTACTGTTAACGGTAGGTAGGTATTATTTTAAGCTGGCTGAAGAAACCTGGTTCGTATAAACTAGATAATATTTAGTTAATGGAAGGGTCTAGATTTTAATTAGGAGATACTTCTAGTGATAAGACGGAAAACACATGCTTAACTTGGTGTGCAGAACTTAATACTGATTATATCACCTAACCGACTTCCTGTGAAGCTTGTTTGGTACCCACAGTTTATCCTCTTGTCTTGGTTCCATAGTTTTTAAAAATGATAATACCCCTCACACTGTTACGTGAATTTCCAACTAGCTAAAAATATGTCGAAATAAATTATGCAAATGTATTGTGGTGAGGCATTTTGAAGGACAATATCTAGATTGTAAGTTTACATTACATTGGGTTCATATCGTGTGCAGAATTATATCAATATGTATTACGAATCATGCTATTGCATGTTCCCAGAGGGCAATGTTTTGTGTGAATACCAACTTCAACTGCATTTTATTCCTTGTCGAGACTTTAGCCACTGCAATAGTAATAAATCAAAGTGGAAGAAATAACTGGTAAATCGGCGTAGTGTTTATTGGATATTCTCCTTAGCTTTTGGTTTTCTTACCTTGTATATTCAATAGTTTATCGATAAGTTTCTGCTAAGTGATTGGTCGAACATGTCGAAGCAGTTTTATATCTTTCACTTACAAGAAACGCCCTGAATTATCGCAATGCTGAACATATCTACAAACTGATAATTATTGATTGTTAACTTATTTTAGTACGAACACGTAGTATGACAATTATATAAAAGTTTTCAAATACTGGAAAAACATAAAAGAGACTGTTAAATTGTGACGATTGTGCAGGTATAATTTAAAAAATTACTTTTTAAACTGTAAAAACTAACCGAATTGTGATCAATACTGGCAAGTTTGTTTTATATAAAATCGTTGTAAAATATAAGTTCTTAAATTTAATACAATTTTAACGGAGTATTGGTGGATTGTATAATGTAGATCCTATTATGACCACATGGTAAAAATACTATGTCGTTCGAACTTATAATCAGGCATGGGTATTTTGTGCTGTAGTTATGAACTTGTTATACCGGATGGATCACCATCGTGTCGGTCAAAGTGTCCCTAGCAGATGTTAATATCAACTCTCATTAACACGCTCTTCTATTTTTTAATGTTTTCAAGCGAGGCAATAATTTGTTAAAAACAACAAAGCATTGTTAGTTAATTATAGAGATGCATTACAATAATTAAACGAGGTTTTATGATGTTTTCTTGTGATAATTCTTTATCCCTGACAACTGCATATGATGTATTAGTATAAGTATAACTTATTAGCTTATAAGATAAATATGGATCCGGCTGTATAAGGAATACAAGCTATTGTTATTTCACTAATTGTCAGTTTGCTCACATGGGGGTAATAATTAAGGCGTTTATTACTTCTGACTGACAGGTATGTGAAGGTATACGTGAACTCAGTTTTATAAAATAGCAAAATACCTCTGTACTTATATCTGCAATGACTTGTAATATACCCTTAGGTGGTTGATACGTTTGTCGTAGATGCTAATAAACAAAGTGCACAACTCAGATATACTTATAATAAAAGATAATTATATTAACATTATAAAATTGTCGAAGATCATAATATAATGTCTACATCCGTTAAAAATTGCTTTCCATAGGCTACATTTAGCAGTGTTTAGACAGCTATATGTATAAAATAAATAAATAAAATCATCAAAGAAGGAATCCGAGAAAATCAAGGAAGTGTAATTGTATAAATTAAAATATGAATCAGCTAAACTGCTATCAACTTGCCACGAAGTCAAACATGCTTACAATACAAATTCTTCTACTGTCTACCTTGTGTGTCATTCATTCCATCACAAGAAATAACATGTTACATCTAAGATGTAATAGTAGAAGTTTGAACTGAACGTGCCATCAGACATCCGTTCGTAACCAAAGCCCTGAGCGCAGCATTGCGTGCTAGCTGAGAGACATTGCATATTCAACACGAGAATGCAGGCTGCAGATGCATGAGTTTAGGCTTCATAAATATATTGAAATAGAAGCATTATTAACGGGATGTTAATATAAGGTAGAAAAAAATATTGGACGCAATTCAATGTACAGGATATCAAAACAATAAAGGATGTTCCAATGCAATTGTCATAAAAATGTTTCATGAATTGATTTTATCGTTTAGTGAACTTTTCCAATTAATTCAAATGCTAATGATGTGTTTGAAGCGTGTGCTTTTATTTTAGGCTTATTTGACTAATATATTTGATGATACATTAGCTATGCAGGAAGTGGTGAACTAAGGCCAGGGCTAAGGATGAGATGTGGTTCGATTACCTACAAAATTTAAATTTTCGATTTTTTTTTATGATGTTATGTAACTATGGAACCGACTTTTGAATAAAATATTTAATAAGTACCTCAGACTATGAACAAAAGTAGTATTTTGAAAAGTCACAGCAGCAGCTAATGCAACTACTTGAACAGAAGAGTTTTGAAGCAACGAGTAGTATTTGTAATATTGAATTTAGTATTTATGTGTTATTGACTGACATCTCTAGTTATAAGTTTGTGTTTATAATAAGTAGTATTTGCGTTAGCTTGCAATTTAGAAGTAAAAGGTACAAATTCCATGACATCGCTCAATGTCACATCATCATTTTGTAGGTTATAAACGGCTCCACTATTTTACACTGACGTGTTGCAAAGTTTCAACCGCGGGACTAAAATGTTTAGCTTTTAACCTAATGTGTTGAATTACCTGATTAGCTGGAGATCCTCGGAAAGCAAACTGTGACATGTTGTGGAAACACCACAATAAAATCCGACGCTCTTCGCTCAAGCAGTCGGATAAAGTTCACGCTCCCAACGTCTCACGTGTTGCCAAACTAATTAGTACTCGCCATGGTTCATTAGACACATCACTGTCACGGACGCCAGACGTACCCTCAATAAATTAACAACTTAATTAATAATAAAATCCGACGGGAGATATAAATTCACACTTGATATTATTCGTTTGAGTCACAAAACACAATCACTTTCTTGACAAGTTCGAAACATTCCGTCACTTCGAAATAATTCGTTTAATTTCCACCGAAGCAAAAATAATTCTCATAAAGAAGTAATCACCCCATATTTTAATCGCATCTTGAAAAACACAATCCCGGCTGTCGATGCAGTTGTCGAGGTGTTACGTAGGTATCCAGTCGCTACTGTCTATGAGAGAAACTTGTTTTTCGAGCATCTTCGCCCACGTGATCGTTTATGCTGACACAAGCAAGAACTTGAAGTAATCAGTCTTATTAGGATTCACGAGCTAGTTCCCCCACCACATCCCAAGCCACAGGTCCACGACGTTCCCCACAGCATCTTCAAAGCACATTTCACTAATCAGTAACACGACACCGATAACGCGCGAAGAGAGTGACTCGTTTTCTTCAAGTTCGCGCGCGCGGTAGCCGCCAACGACCCGCAGTGATCTTTTCTTACTTATGCCGAGTTGGTAGCGATTTTTGGGTGTTGAACTGGCTCATCATTTGTCGAGGTGGGTGGGTAGCGGTGCTGGTCGCAAGAGTGGGGGGTGCTCTGGCCCTCCGGCGATGACTTGGCTTCTGCTCTAGCCCCAGGGAGGTACTGACGACGATACAACTGTGGGTGGGGTGAGGGGTGAGACGATACGCTAGTCGACGAAAACTAACAAGAAAGATTTTTGTTCGATGGTTAGTTCACTGTTCTTAGTTGCTAGTTTGTTCGAAGTACCCCTCACATAAGTTTTCCCCCTACTTAGTGTGTCCCCCCACCACATCGGGAGTGTAAGGCTTATCCATGGTTAGAGGCAACACACGCATTCAGCCGGTGAGGTGGTCGACGATGAGGTTCGACGACGTTTCGAACGTCAAACGGTTTTTTCCGCGCGGTTCCACGGACGTCTTGTAAAAAAACAGTGTCCTCGCGAGTTCCAATGATCGCTCGAGCAACGACAATCCAATTCTGGTTAGAAAACCAAATCCGAGTCTTTTTACGTGCGCGTTGGCTACACCGCAACGTCATAAACACGGCACTCGAGAGGCACACAGGCGCGCAGAAGTGGCGCGGCAAAAGGGTTCAAAGGGATGGATTGAAAATCTTAGGCCTAAAAAAAAGTGTTTTGTGAGACCTTTCGTTGAACGGTGTCGACTCGCGTTTGTAAAAGTAAAACGTTGTGTGATGGGAGGGGTTTGGAGGGGTGTCAACGGGGCGATAGAGGGGTGGGGAGAGCGAGAATATACCGGCGCTGTTGTTCAGTTCTTCGGTTTGCAATCTCCCCGGTTCCTTTGCCTCTCGGGAACTTCTCAAGAATAACAGCTTCTGCCCCACCCGGGCGACCCCACTTATACAATTTTTGTTCCAGCAATATTTTCCCCTCCGCTAAAGTTAAGCGACCGACAATAATAATATTCCCTCTCTCCCTTCTCTCACGCTTTCATATTTTCCCTCCCTTTGCCGATGTTTCCCCCTACTTCTTTTTAACTCCCTCTTTTCTCGCGAGCGCTCCGGTTTTTTCCCCTCTTTTCGACCCGACCCCGACGTCAAAACCGAAAGGCAGACCCGTGATAGGTTACATGATAGGATCTCGCCCCGCCTACCGTTGCCTTGCGACCGTCATCTCATCCAATCATGTTACTTGATACTCGGCATGATAGATCGGTTATGCCGTACAACTGTAAAAGCTCCTAACAAGCTCCCTCCTTGTTGTACAAGCCAGGCGATATCCAGACCCATGTTAGCACCTCGCCGTACATCGGGAGCGGGCGGCGGGCGAGGGGCCACGCGGGGCGGAGGGGGGGACACGGACACTCTTGTCAGCGTGGAATATTCATCCTCCGGGAACAGATTATAGCCGCGATGAAATGGCGCCGGTTCTCACACTTTGGACGGCGATTTACTCTAATCCTCGTTGTGTAACTATCATTCAGAAGCCTCGGTAACAATGCTTGTCATTGTTGTCCTCGTCATCCTTGTCCGACTCCATTAGATAAGATAAACATCTCTAGATTCATCGCTGACATAATCTTATCTTATCTAATAAGCAATTATCTATTATAAATATGTTTCAAAACATGGAAATGCAATTAAGTCTCAAAACATGCATCTGAATAAAAGGTAATTATCAGTTAATTAAATCTACAACTTATAACGAGACCTACCTGTTGATTAGAAAATGATCTTCATGCACTCCTAATCTTGACCAGTGAAACACTCGATATTTCAAAAGTTTGCCGCCAATGTCAGCGGAAACACTCGTCTCCTTATCAAAGAACTCGACACAGAGATAAAGCTAGCGAAAAGTTCGACTGCCTGAGGTCGCCTCTTCTTTCGAATAAACACAAAAACCAATTCCGTGAGTGAAAATCTCCCGCGTTCATGGCTGAGGGGGATGGGGGACTTGACTTTGGGGGGGTTTCGGCGCGCGCACTCGCTAGTGCCATAGTGTCAACACAAGCCCGCGTGGCATCGGTGAATATATATGTCACCGACGCAGTTTTCACGACGCTGCTGGCTCAGGCGCCGCGACGACGATGGAAAATAGCATTTTTAAACGTTCCCCATAGATGGCAGCAAAGAGCGATATGATAGGTAACATGCGCGCGCTTAGAGGGGGGGAAATATACCTACATCTCTTGGAAAAACGTTGACCCGTTTTTTGTAGGAAAATTAACGTTAAATCACCTGGTAGTAGATTTATTTTATAAATAAAATCTGAATCTACGTATAGATAGAGTTTGAAATATAAGTATCACGTATAGAAACTTGTATTCCTGTCATTTAATTTGGATGTTTTCGAGTTGTTTTAATTGCAGCTAAGTTTGAATGATTGTTTGGGCGTCACGACGCCGCATTAAGGCTGGGGTTAGTTTGAGACGTCGCCGAGTGAAGGCGTCGTCAGTCGGTGGAGATAAAAAGTACACGTCGCGACGCTACGACAGCTGATGAGGTGAAGTCGTCGATGGAGGTGCCGGTTTGACGACGCCCTCTCTCTTGAAATATGACGACTTTCTGCTCTGCACCCTCTGTGTTTTGTATACGAATAAATCCTATTTACCTTTTTAGATGGGTCATTTAACTATACCTACATTTGTGCATTTGAAATTGGGGAAGTGTACCTTGTATTTATTGATTATTTCTACAAAATTTGACAATGTTTCTCTCAAATATAAACAAATCTTTTATTTTACTTTTTATTTTAATTTTCTAAAATAAAAAGTTGAGTATAGGTAGGTACTATAGTAGGTCCTGAGTTATGACTTATATTTCCATTTTCCACCAATCCTTGGATTGCTTAATTTTTACAATGAGATGAGAATGCAATGTTTACTATAACATATTTTCCTAACTGTTGGTATTTTTAAAAATTAATTAATTAGGTAATATCATTGCTTTATTTGTTTGTTTATATTTGGTTATAATTAAAGTTACTATTACAAAATATCTTAATTAGTTACATTGGGGGGGGGGGGGGGGGGGGGGATTACAACACCGGGTTGAAACAATATTTTATACCATCACTCGAACAAATAATAGGTATTCGAAAGAAAAGGATTGTCTGAAAGGTTGGATGCGGGATCATCCCATGAAGTCTTTGCTAACGCATCATAGCTCGAGTATAGGTGAGCTCTGATTTATTTGATAATAACAAGGTTGATTGTCAAAGAACCTGACCAGCAGCCCATCCATTTTGTTAAATACAGTTTTTAATTGGTTTGAGTGTACCTAAAGAAAAATTTGTTCAGCATCACGGAAAAAATAAAATAATATTTAGACTCTCCCATACTCGAAGTACCTTATAGGTACGACATGCAAATCTTGAGTTTGTGCGGCTCCTAATGTGATACTGATGTGTATAAGTTTCACCCTCTCTCATACAATAGCAAGGAGAAGAAGAGAAGAGAAGGGAAGGAAGAGAAGAGGTAAAGTTGCACGATTAATCTCATGAAGATTGATAGAGATGCTGGCTGACGGGCATCTTGGAAACTTCTCGAGTTGAGGGTTTCTTGATTAAAATGAGATGAAGTTTCAGTTCATTTTATACCTACTTAGTGACTGACAACTTGTAGAACTTATAAACTTGTTTTGAGATGCAAAATATCCATTTCCTATTCCTAAGACTCAGCATTCAAAATAATTGTCATAAGAAAATCTTTTCTTTCATATTAATTTAACCTTCCCAGATTTTTGGCAGAGGGTGCACTATTTTTCACACAAAAAATGTACTGACACTGCAATTTTAAAGAGAGAGAAAAAGAAAACACAAATAATCAAAAGAAACCCGTATACCATTCATTCAGTTGTGGGCTCTGGGGGGCATAAGCCTCCCAATATGCCATGCAGAGCATTTATTGGATAATATTATTCGAGAAGACTTTTTATTTTTGGGCTGTCTAAAGAACAATTAAAAATTGCCAAAGACGCAGAATTCCAAAGAAGAAGAAAATGTTTGAATCAACTGGTGCAATTTATTGTAGGTAGCCTAAAATAGACAATTTTAAAATTTGAGGAGATGTTTTAAATACTTAAATATAAAAAATAAAACATGGTTAGAAAATGAAAAACTTGTTATGGAAAGGAAAATAGTGCAATAATTTATGGAAATATTTGAAAATAACTATATATTCAAAAAATTCAAAAAAAACAGGGTTCTTCTTGGAACTTCAGCCAAGCCAAGAAGCAAGCCATAATCCATTTCGATTTCCTTTATCTGTTGCAAATTCCTCCGAGTTGCAAAATTATTACAATAGTCATTGATTTTGTTGCTCATTGTTGGCTTGAGATAGCAGCTTTTTGTTGACTTAATTGACGCAACGTAATAATGCGGTCGTTCAAGTACCTATTTCAAACTGATCCACAGCTATTAAAATCTTGGAATTCTTCATGGCAACCTTAGATCAACCTCAAAGTTTGTTCAATATAAAAGTTGAGGTTTTTCTTGGTATTTATGGTTTATTAGAATTACATTGTTATAGCCACTATTTAGGGGTATTGTCTAGTCAGTATGGAGACTAAAAGGATCTCTCGCAACAATATAAAGAACCCATTCTCTTCCCATTAACAATTTCTACAAGTTTACAGTCATGCAATGTTGATTTTACTTCTTTTAATGGTTGATGACCGTCGTAACCATACGGGGTTGGGATTGGGTATAGGAGGGGGGGAGGAAAGGGGATTTAATTATTTTTTATAGTGAATGTAACACGTCGTTAAAATTTTGCTGTTTGATCAGTCGTACTGGGTTCGACGCCCCTTAGTTTCATTATATGAAGGGACTTAGGGGGAAATTTGAAAAAATAATTATTTATTGCGGTATTGACCATATGCATGAGAATGGTATTAAATAGTCTAAATTAAATTTTGATTGATAAAATATGTTCCTAAGTGAAACACACAATTGTTCTGTAATGGAAAAGCGTAATGAAAATTGTGAGAAAAATCATATTTATTATTCATAAAGAAAAATGAAGATAAACCGCATAGCACATTTTCATTTCTCTATAAGTTCTACTTTGATTGGATATGGTAAGTTCGTCAACTTTCTCGAACCATCTATCTTTGATTGTCTGAACAAAGATGCAGCCATGTACCAAATTACTTTTAAAGATAAATGTATAAAAGTGTGAAATAATGAACAGCATTCTTACTTTTATAATCAATAGTATAAAATGTACGTTGGAGGCGACCACACAACTTGAGGATGATAAATGGGAGATAAACGCATACCTGACTTATACATCTTTTTAATAGCGTTTATTGCTATTCGCATATACTCGTTAGTAATTAAAATAACGAACTTAATTCAAGCGTTTTAATGATATGCGAACTGAAATAATCCATCTTTAATTATCTATAAAATAGTAATTTATTCTCGTGTTAGTTTTAAGTTATAGTTATTTTATAATCAATAAACACTATATACCTAGATAATATATCGAAGATATTTTATTAGAATAATTCAAACATGATTATTGTTCTATAACAAAATGACTGATCGCTGAAAACATATACCTTTGACCTTCCTATCAAGAAATCTGTATTTACTTGCGGTATAAAGAAAAATGAAGATTAACCGCATAGTACATTTTCATTTCTCTATAAGTTCTATCTTTGATTGGATACGGTAAGTTCTTCAACTTTCTCGAACCATCTGAACAGGGATGCAGGCCTGTACCAAATTACTTTTAAAGATAAATGTATAAAAGTGTGAAATAATGAACAAAATAATGCCGCACTCTGGAGTTCATTATGACCTCTGGTGCGACCTCAAAGTGTTAAATACGATTATTTTACTAAAAATATAGTCATGCATTATTTAGTCTAATTGGGCTGTTATGGGTCGTTACTATCTGATATTTTAAAATTATTTAGTGGGAAGACAAAATTAAAAAAGCTCTCTGACGAACCGTGCGATTCCCGTTCGCTTCCGTTTGCCTCTCTGTCCCCCAGTCAGATTTTATTTTGGTCAGCTGTGACGTCATATAAGATTGCCATATAAAACTAAGTGTAATTAAGTACTATAACTCGTTCAGTAATGACGTCCGCAATGCTGACCACTTGACCTCTGAGGTCACATGTGTGAACAGAGTTAACGGGATGTCAATGATATGTTCCGCAGGAAATCCACATGCAAGTAATGTTTCCTGCAGCACTTACTTCTTGACCTGGTCAAACTGCGGGCTGACCTTTCATGGTCATCATGAGTATCAACAAAATAGCAGCTCGCGAATTGGAATACGATACTCTTCGTGAAAATTGAAATCGAATGTGTCACAATTTATTTTCACATTTTCACAATTCTGCTGTTTGTTTACATTTTATTTGATTTTGTATGTAATTTTATAAGTTTTCGATTCAACTTCCAGCCAATTAGTAATTCTAATATAATATTTCTTTTATACCTGCACATAATACCTAATAGTAATTGTATACAAAATTGATAAATATTGATTTTGAATTCGTGTTTTGAACATTGAATTTGTTTACGTATGTGTGATTGTTTAAAATATGTCTCACAGCAAGTATAAGAAATAATTTTCAAGCCATTTAATTAGGATAAAAGTGTAATACCACACGCAAACAACTGCGTGTTACAAATAGTTTCCCATATACCAGTGTGACATCATTTGTACATACTTTGTTAACTGTAATTACCTTTCAAAATACCCATTTACATGCTCCTCAAGTAGAGTCCGTAAAATATTACTTCCGTGTATCACTTCTGTTTATTTCTTATCACCTTTTGTGTTGTTTCTAATCAGCAGTTAATTTGAGGACAACTACTTTCTTATCACACCTAGGTTTTGGTCACTATACGTTTTGTGTTAGGTTAGGAAGCAATAATCACAACATTTCTAGGTATTCAATATTATTATCTATAACCATACTGTCAACATGTTTTACTAAATGGACATTATTAATAGCTTATTATCAGGGAAATTTATTATCATTTGTTGATTTTTGTATCTACCGTTTTACGACAATCAATTTAATGAAGGGTCAAGAAAGTCCAACATTAGGTACCTAGTTTACTTTACATAAAGGTAATCATGAAATAATTGCAATGTAAAATGTAGATTAACTTCTAATCATTTAAAGTGTGTCAAAGAGATGTTAAGAAAAAAATCTAATGCCAATTTAATTAGTTTTGTATGAAACCAATAATTATAGATAGTTTACAAGTTTATGAAACGAGGATAATGAAGTGTATAATTGATAACAATTTTACAGTTTTCTGATTGTTAAAAATACGCCCCCCATAAAGTTCTGTCGAAGATAGCTAAATGTGTGCCATTATATTTCAATTTGTCTAGTGAATTGTTATCAAGAGTTGAAATGAAAGTAAAGCAATGAATGATAAAAACACTTTAGCCTAAATAACCTATTACTTTAACCCTTCCGATTTCACCGCCTCTGACGTACAGTCACATTCAGAAGTTGTTTATCTGATCCCCGTATTGCTACGAGGATAAACAGCTTAGACTGCACTCCATATTAAATTCATTCCTTTCAAATTGCTTAATTAATGTACTACACCTAGTACCTACCTATACACAAATTTTAAATGGCTTAGGGTCTCATGATCTTCATAATTTTGTGTGTACTTATGCCATTCATGCCATACACAATCACTGCAAAAATTATACACTTCTCGTGTCTAATTTCTGAGATAATTTGAGTTTTCTCCCCAATGTTATCTTATGGCAGCTCCATGTAAAATCGAGACATTTTTAAGCTATAATGAAGTTCTATTTTTTTTTGTACCGACCGAGAGATTTGAACAATACACTTTTTTTCTTGTAGATAAACGGACGTAGGTATCAGGAAAATTAATTAAAAGTAACCAAAACAAAATCATTATAAGTTATAGCTTTGAGTATGACTAACAAACTGAAATTGACATTAGATTTGCCATCTTTCGCGGCACAAAAATGATCAAGGGTCGAAATTTCCCTTTACTCGATTTAAACAAATTGAAAGAATGCACAAAAATCAGAGTTAACTTTGGAACAACGTCTCTAACATTGCACCTATCACCTATATCAAACATATAACCCTTGTATTATTTCTCTGGTGTGTGAAGAATAATGCAAATAGCCCC
Source organism: Leuctra nigra (assembly GCA_934045905.1). NCBI lineage: Eukaryota > Metazoa > Arthropoda > Insecta > Plecoptera > Leuctridae > Leuctra > Leuctra nigra. Next base: position 15,705,358 of record OW203764.1, on the reverse strand, counting down.
GATGTCCTACCCGAGCACTTCCGCCTGTCGGACATTAGACATGAAACAAACGCCTTGTCAAGTGTAGTGTACTACATCGGCCTCCCGCAGCGTGATCCACAGTCCATGCAAGAGCAGGACAATGTGAACACACTCCAGTTGTACTTTACAACAGTGTGGAGTGTAAATGTGATGCGAGTTGCGTGATGAGAACACTGTTCTAGTGGGGATAGATACTGACATTTGAAGGGTCAGGAAAAGAACGCTGTGAGCAAGGGCGGATTCAGGGGGGGCGAGGAGGCCATGCCCCCCCCCCCCCCCCGCCCCGAAATCAGGGTTTCATCTAAGAAAATAAGTACATTTAAAATAATATGTGTAAAAAAAACACTTGTAAATAGACAGATTATGTCAAAAACGTTCCAAAATAATTAAAATTGAGTTACAATTCCAAAAAAAAATCAATTTTTTGATATTTTGTAATTTATAATTTTCCAAAATAGCTATACACTGCGATTCAAAATTGCACTTAAATGAATGACCTTGATCCAAAAGTTTCTCGGGGGCGTGCCCCCGAACCCCTTGATTTCCACTATGATTTTTCAAAATATTAGTAATGTCCGCCCCCCCCCCCCCCCCCCCCCCCCCGAAATTTAATCCTCGATACGTCCTTGGCTATGAGTCATTTAAAAAAATAGTTTAAATATCGACTTGTATGGATGGAAGATAGATACAATTTCAACATAAAACTTCGTTTATCTCAGTTTCATCCGAATGTGACTTATTTCTTTCCCTGGGACCCTTCATATATACATGAAACATGGGTGACATTTGAGTTGATACTGATTTTTGGGTAATTTTGACCTTTTTGTTTCACCGTTTTTGGTGCTCTTTTGAAAGGTTTGATTTTTAAAGGAGTGATTTTGAATTAGATACTTGACTCAGTTTTATTTCCTTCAACAGAAATTGATAATGACGAGTAAAAATCTTATAGGTAGGTACTGAAATAAAAATCTTGTTGTTATATTGAATTGAAATTTGAATCACATGGCAGGTAGGTTTACCTACGCAAAGCTGATAAGCTGATAACTACACAAAGTTCCATTTCTCGGGAAATTTCTGCTAGTCTTAGTTTCTTGTTTCTCATCTATGTATTTAATACAAAAGATACCTAATACCAAGGTATACTTATAGGCAGATAATCTTTTTTTGTTAATCCAGCCCCTAATTAAAAAAAATGTCCTTGAAAAATAGGACACGTTATAATGAAAACCATCTCTCTTATAAGTGTGACTGCAACGATTTGACTGAGTTTCTCTGAACTCTGACGTCACAGCTTGCGGTTTCACTGCCTCTTGGTTTTATCTCTCGGCATCACGGTTATATTCCAGACGCCGGCGCCTCTGAGCCAGCTATCTCATCTGACCATCTCCAAAACTTTAATTACACCTTTATTGGGCTCTTGTTAGGTGACCTTTTTTGGGACTAAAAGAACATCGGGCTACTCTTTTTTGTCTATAATACCGATTTTTTTTTGTCTTAGTGTCTAGATTGTTTCATTGGCGAAGAATGATAGGTAGGACTCTGAGACGTGACTAGGCCCCTCAGACAACTTATATGGCTTGGCTATAAGACCTCAACAGAAGATGTTCTCTGATTCTTCAATCTTGTTCGATATTTTCTCTCTTTGTTTCTATGTTGTCTGGACCATTCAACCAATCCACTTTAAGATAATCCATTCTATGTTGAACAATCCAGCCAATCGGAAGACACGTTACAGAAATTATTTACATTCAAATCCCACCTCCATTTTGTAAAAAAAGAGTACTCTAGCATGTTTGATTTTCATTGGTTTCATGATTTATCTCGTTGCGTTGGTCGTAAATGCTCTAGGCAGCTTTGAGCAGAACATAGCTCCATTCGTTGGATGCTGCGGTGGTTTTTATCGGCAGACTCATTAACAAGGCAATTTTGATATGAATTAATGAAGTTGGGAAGTCAAACATAAGTCCCCTGAGTGGTTTTGTCACCGTGCTTTCTCAATGTTACTCTATCTTGAAACTAGACTTGTTACATTTTGTTTTGTTGATAGCCACATTGCAACTGGTCGTAAAATGAACGTAGCAAGAGTAAAAAGGTGTTTGAAGTTTGGCTAGAATTTGAAATAATTTTTGAAAGCATATAAAAATGTATTACACATGTGAACGAGAGAAGGGGAATAAAATTTACTTAAAAAGGTTTAATTTATTAAGTTTAGTTTGCAAGTTATCAAAAGTCCACTGCAACAATTTTCAGAGTTATTCACTTTGACTATTTAAAACTCCTATTTAAAAACTCTTATTTATCATTTACATAAGATAAATCTTATTTTTAGGAGTTTTAAAAAGTAACATAATTGATATAGCCACAGCTTTGAAAATGTCTAAAACATAAGGAATTGAACCCTTTTAGGAAGAATCTACTTTCCTTCTCTCAGGGACAGGATAAAGAATCATGTGTTATGGTTGCTCTAGTCATTATAACTTATTATCAAAATTATCAAAATTGGAGATAACGAGTAACGCGACAAATTGCTTTTAGTCTGAATTGTTACTTTACATGGAGCTTGACTTTTGTAGACAGACGACGCCTTCATAAAATATTTTCTTATGGTAATTTTTCAAGCTTTTCAAGTGATTTCTTTAAGGCAATAGCTTATAAGCTTTTGTTAGCTTATCTTCTTATTTTGAGTAGGTATACTTCTTGTGATTCTGATTGTCAATCCATGTCATTTATTGCAGCTATTTTGCATAGTCGTGTATTTGATATTGTTTAATATTTCTTACAAATGCTGGATCGAGATGTTATGATTCCTATTTTATGAAGTACAATGACAGCTGCCATTAAATAGTGCATACGTTTAGCTGTACAACAGGCATTCGAGCAGTTCCACAACAGTCTGAACATTATACAAAATATGTATAGAAAATAAATTAATCTTATAAAATAAAATCTTAGTCCTTTTGCAAACTTGAATGTTATGTTATTTACATTTGTAAAATCTCTAGAAGAAACGAGGGACTTTTATTAACCTCTTGTGCCATGAGATGACTTATTGATTTGATCCTTGACATGAAATCATCGACTCAATCAGTTTCCCAGACCAAGAACAAAGTATAAGCCCGTGTGACAGTCATGCCGCGCTCTGTTCTGATTGGTTGCTAATGACGTCATTAAGTCCATCAGTAATGACGAGCTGTCAACGTAGATGACTGTTTTCTCAACCTGAAACTCTCACGTTTTTCGAAGCTTATTAGTCTCTTGAGACTAAAGATAAAAGTCTCGCTTAATGACGATGGAAAGAACGAAACATTGGCCTTATCTTTTATCCCGAGTCGTTCTTTTAGTATTCTTCAATAACTATTTCTATTTCCTTTTTTTTCATTCAAATCAATACTACTTCATTCATTTAGATTGCGTTTTGACTCGTTTCGGTTTGTGTTTATCAAAACCGGCTTAAATTCTTGTAATTTCACCTCATTAACAAAGCAATTAATAGGTTTTCTATCGGATTGAAATTGCCATGGTCCATCGAAATTGCTGTGTCGATACACAAAAAAAACAGCGATGTTTTATCGAATAATGATGACACAGCTCTGTTTTCAAGATAATAATCACAGCAGAACTAAAATTGCAGAGTGAAAATAATTTAACGACGTTCATTAAAAAGACGTTCGAGTACTTTTATATTGATATTTTTTTTGCGAAGAATAAACATTTATACTTTAAATAATGATAGGTTTCGATAGCGATTTCATTAACTTAGTGAATCGTAAAAGTGTTTAAAGTCAATCAGCCTCAATTAGAACGTATGTGTGTAATTCCAGCAGCCAAACGAGCGGAAATAACCAATTTCTTGGACCACATAGTCTTCCCTTAGGGCTAGAAAATACACAAGCTATGTAATTAAAAGTTTCAAACGATGAGTTTAATGTCTGATATTATCTTCACAGAACATAAGTTGGTCAAACAAATAATTTCGTTAGGCAATCAGAAATCCACAAACGGAATTTTCTTTCAATTAGATGACATCAAATTGAATTACTTACGATATGTTCTTACAATGTAATTTACATGACATTTATTCTTAATTCTTCAGCTATAAAGCACGCATGGTTACAAGCATTTTAACAGTCACCTGCTTTTAGATCGGGGGGAAGAAATGGATTAATGCTCGACAGAAATTCTTTATTAGATATTCTGATATGATTGTAATCAGCATGTGTCCCCCTCCATGGGAGAATGACACAAAATACGTCATCCTGTGGGTAAAGGACATACGCTTCCGACTTTAGGGCAGACGGTGCAAGGCCACTTCCGGTTCAAGATCAGGTCACAGGCGACGGACGTCGAACAGCGAATCAAATTATAAACATGGATTCAACTTTTGATCTGATTGTGAAAGCCATCACAAAAGCTTTCAAAATGATTTGAAATGAGCTTTAAAAATGTGCAGTGCAATAAAGGATGTCAATAAACGATTTAGGTGCGGTTATTTAAGTTTGATGATTGTGTAATTAAATTTATCTTCTTTGTTATGCTTTTAATACTTAGCAGATAGGAAAATAATTTGGTTAAAAGAATTTAGTCCTGGTAACAATCTTTGATCAATTAATACAAATTAAATCAAGACATTTAAACTTTATGCCAATTAGTAAATCAATATTTTAATCAAAGTTGATTTGTTGGGTCTTAATTTTTAAAGATCTGTGAAAACTCAGATCCTGGCAATGAAAATTACAGGAGATAGGTATACTTTTACAACCTTCTCTCTAATCCTTAGACGAATAATTAAAAAAAAAAAAAATCTAATTTGGAGTAATTGAATAGTAATCTGCGTCAGTTTCTTTGTCAAAATTTACATATTTGTTCATTACGTGCAAAATCTTTCTCAGATTCTAAATTCAAGGCACAACCACCAATTATTAGTTTCTAGACCGAATCACTCTTTCACGAGACAGCAACATTTCCTTTCTCGTGTTTCTCAGTGGAGAGGCGTCTTGTTAACAATTACAAACCAAACTCAACTCTCCCGTTCCCATTAACATGTATCATATGATGTTCCAACCAAAAGAAATGGAATAATAAAAAAAAAAAAAGAATATATAAAACTTGGACAATATTTGCACAATAACAATCATCATTAATGTTAGCGTGTCGATTCTCACAATTCTACGTTTCTCTTGAGTTAACATCAAGGAATTAATTAGAATTTTCTTCAAAAACCATGTAAAGATTGTTCTATAATGGCCTTTATAGAATACCAGATGTTGTAGACTGTGTTCCGAGGCGGTAATTGCAGTAATATAATATTGTTCTTATTATCACGCCACTTCCTATGCTTGTTACAGTAATAAACATGTAAGGAACTTATTGCTTGTTCTCCCCACTAGAAGCTAATATTCCAAAACCTAATAAAAGTCATGTAAAATTGTGCTTCTATGCAAGTTTCGTTTTATTGTAAGTATATAATCTCGCGAGAGCGCGTTTTGGGAATGGGCTCATGGTTATTTCACTTGTTTTTGGGAGCTTCACGGAAATTTCATATTCTCAAGTTCAAACCGCGGTACCGTGTTTTCATTCCCACAAACTTAGCGCTCTTGGATTCGCTGTTTTGCAGGCTAATATACTAGTATACTTGTTAGTTGCTTGGAGGATGGGGAGGTGGAAAGTTTTGCGAAGGGAAAAGGAATTGCAGTGAGCGCAAAGGGGCGAAGATTTTCTAAATGAGAGAGAACTTGAGTAACATTAAGATGTACTTTACCTAAAGTTGCCGGCATCACGGGAAACTAAACTCAGCTAACTTTCAACCCCCCCCCCCTACCCCACCCACCTTGTTGTGATACTGTTCAAAGTTGCATCCACCGAAGCTTTTGTGTTGAGAAGGGAAACTTGAGCTTTGATTCGGTGAAACTTAATTTCTTATTCAATTAACACTTTGAAACCACATTCAAAATATATGGAATTGCTTATATTTTTAATTGGGTTTGGGCTTAGCGTTTTTCTTCAGCTTTTTTCTGACAAGAAAAGGGATTGGAAAAGGTAATGGGAGAACAAATAATTGTAATTCTACTGGGATCAACAAATCAAACGCCAAAAAGCTCAGATGAAAATGGTAAAAGCACCATGAAACACAATAACTGAGTATCGCAGTTCACTGGTGGAGGTGCCACGTTTCCTTAATTTGCCAAATATTGTTGTAACTAACTACCTTTATATAAAGTAGTTTACTTGTGAGTGACGCTTGTGTTGTGACAGAATTTATCACTGGGAAAGTTGCCGGAGTCCTGGATCCGATTCCCACAGCTGACTTTCCTGACTGAGGTTTTTCGCGTTTCCCTCAGTCGAGAAGCACATTTTGGGAGTCTCCCAAGAATCCTGCCCCCTTTCATTTCATCGTCATCATCATCATCATCATCATCATCTCACAATTCATCTTCCCTAGATTCATCCGTCGCCATTACCATTATACAAATTCAAAGTTAAAGTTTAATTGCTTTTCTTTTGTTAGTTTTGAAAATGATTTACAAAGGTACTTTTGTTTCCAAACCATACCAAAGTCAATGCTGGTAAAATTAACCACAAAAACATCAGAACAGATGTTATTTTCTAGAATCTGAATTTTTTTTGTCAACATTTCCATCCTTGATTTTCAACTATCAGGATGTAGCTGGTCTGATGGAGGAGCCAGACAGAATCATGAACGCAAAGTTCCTTTATTCAGTATTCCTCCATTTCCATTGAAATTATGATCCTGTATCCTGCTTCTCCAAGGTGTTCCATGTGATAATCCCGTCTCTCCTTACAACCTCCGCTGGGGTAGAAGTGTTTCTCTACGCAATAAACTACGACTCGAACGCATGGGGAGGATTGCAAACTATGCCATGTCTTGTGTTCACATTGTCAACAGCAGGCGCAGCGAACATTATCTCTTAGGCTAAAACACACCGCGGAAATAAGATTTAATTTCTTGAGATAATTCGCCGAAGTTGCGTGTAAATGTACACATGGATTCGTAGCTTATTGCCACATTAACTATTCCGAATCCTCCCTTGTTAGTTCTTGGTGCAATGTTAGGGATACATTTGAATGTATTTTATGAGGCTGGGTATCTAAAGGCTGGTATTGTTTGGTTTACATTTTGATATATTTTGATTAAAAGTTTAGATTGTGAGTGTATGGGTCTAAAGGTGTGTGAGTATGCTTGTACTATATTGGAAATGAGGAATTTCATACAAAAATTGCAGGCATGTAAGTTTTTAGATTTAGAAAAGTGACATTTTGTTATAGCAATTTTGCCACAATTGCTTATATAGGTGGAGGTGCCGGGTTTTTGATCCTCTGTTAAATCTGTTAAGTTAAACAATCACTCATTTTTTCTCTGAATGTCATTGGTTGTTGCCATGACAATTAGTCTGTAGTCCTTCTCTAGTTCCTTCTTAGTAATAAAACCTACCATTTTGCTCTGAAAATCTTTCATAAAGGCAGAATATGGGTCGATAAAAGTATGGTTGTACTATTACTTCTCTTCATATGTACAACAATACACTACTACAATATATCTCGAAGTTACTCTGTTTCCAATAGCATGTAACCAACAATTTGTTAGGCACTTATTTAAATAGTTTTACCATAGAAGTTGACACTTATATTTCATAACTCTTAAAACATGAATACAACTTATAAGAAATCTTATACTTCAATATGACACTTTCAATAAATATCATTATTAATTGCACCGAGTTGAATCGAACAATGCACCACCCCTGATGTCGGACTCTGAGTCTACTTCGCAATATTAGTCTCAGAGATCGCCTACCTTCTAGCCATATCAGCGGGTGACTAAAGATACACGACCGTTCCATCATATTGTTTTAAATACTTACTCAACTATTCTATACTCTTGAAGTTCATTAGTCAAACTAGCTCCTCCCTTTTAGAAACCAAAACAGGCGGTGTTGTCATTCATAAACTAGGTTAGGAATTCGAATTTTATACTAAGTAAGAGATGTTTTATGGGAAGTTCGATTTAATTCAAGTATTTATTAGTGACAATCTGAAAAGGGTGGAGTGCAGAGATTGTTTGATAGAAGGTAAAACTACAAGAGGTCTTGCCACTATTGAACTTTGCAGAAATAAATATGAACGGATTTTTGTACAAGGATAATTAATTTTGCATATATGCAAACACGTAATACGGTATCTAAAGGAATGTTGCAATGCATAAAATTACTCAATACTGTCGATATAATTCGAACTATACCTCAACTTACAAATAGACAATTATAAAATGCAAAACTGATTGGAACCTCACACAATAAATAAAATTGGTAGACAGCTAAAATTAGATTTTAATATTTTAAGAACGAAAGTCTTTTGGGTTATTCCTTGTGTTCTTTGTATACCATGAGAGAATGTATATAAAATGTTCCATTATTGGCGTAGACGTTTTATCAGCTTTGAAGTTGTCTCAACTGCAAAAAGTTCAGCCATCGGGTTTACCTAACTTTAGAGTGAGCTTTTGTTAATTAAAAGCTGTATGAAATTGAATAAATGCTTCAAACTGATCGACCATTTAAATATTTTTATCAATTGCTACAAATTCTAAATCTAGTGACAAATGTATTTCTACAATTATTTATATTTATATAAATCTTATACAATATTAATTGCTTAGTTATATCCGATAATCTCACACCTTAGTTATTATTATTATTATTATTATCACATGACAATTTCCTATCGGCCCATGAAGTAATTGTAAATAATATTGTCATACAAGCAGCATTGTCTCTTGATTGATTTGTGCTTGGAAGAGTAAATAAACTAGGAAAACGCTTTGTATAAGCGATTCTTTTTTCTTGCAAAATTATGTTCTTGTAAATGTTGCTGCTCTATATTATACCTTGGAAATAGCAAGGAACCAATCTAATTAAATGAGTCCAGAGAAGTGATAATTTCTTTGAATACATTTGCCAAATATTTCAAAACAAGCTTGAAAAATGTCCGTAAATGTCAATAACTCTTGATGCTCTTGACAGATGTATCTGATAATTGTCAAAAACACCTAAAATGCTGGTCCTAATGACCATGCAAAATTTTAAGTTGATTGGTCAAACTGTTCCATTCTCAATTTTCAACCAATCACAGTATCTCGTTCAAAAACTAGGCACCTCTGTCACTGCTCTTATGACATTAGTGTGTGTGCAAAATTTCAGATTGATTGATTGAGTAAGGAATTGCCAGGGCATATCTTAAAAAAGTGGACCAGTGACACTTTAGGACGATCTCTAGGTACGCTTAGCAACCGATTTAAAACACCACAAACATCATAATAAAGACAACATTACCTTCATAAAAATGAAACAAAATATAAGGGACGGTATTTCAATGCTCTCCTATAACCAGTAGCTATAAGTTTAAACGGTCATTCAAAGGAATTGGTTTTGAAATTGGTTGTTGCCGGCAATATTGCCCTAATTAATGAACTACTTATAAAATGTATCACAACATTGAAAAAACATTACTCTTGAAACAAAAACTCCATTCAATAACCACAAAATCAAAAAGTGCATGTACTTACATTTGCCACCTTGGATCATAAACACTTCTAACCTCACACTTTCTGATTGTTGTAATGAGCCCACTTCACGTCACCGCCTCTGTATACGCAATGAATGAAGAGCAATAGCAGCGCCCGCGATGATTCAACTGCAGAGGTCTTTCACACTTCCACTCTAGCCGATCATTCCCCTGGCACTCGTCTCATATTTGGTCCGAGGGATGTGTTTCTTAGAGTGTTTTACGTGTTTGTCGTTTGCATTGTTTAGAAGCCTCGGATGTCCGTGTCGGGACATGAATGTATGAGTGAGAGGCCACGATGTGTGCGTTGGGGTGGACGCAAATGATGACTTGATTGATGATTTGACACGTGGGAGATTAATTGAGTGTAATTACTTTGTTTTTGTGCAACTGTTTTTATGTATGATTACTGTAAATATTGTTTAACTTTTTTCGAAAAATAAAACAATCTTTTATATCATATTTTATATAAAATTTAAAAAATTCCCTTAATTTGTAGAGTATAGATAATATTCATTATACTTTATCGTAGCTTTAACTATGATTTTGCTAGATTAAACCATTAAACTATCTTAATTTAATACTTTATAATAAAAAAACGCAAGTTTTGCAGCGTAATTTTGGTGTGATTCAATACATTATTGAGCATATAATTTTTTGTTAAAAGTATTAAGTGTTTTTTTAAAGATATAAAGAACTAGAAATCAAAAAATTTAAACAGCTATGTCTTAATGAAAGTAATTAATTTTATTTATATTTCTCTATACAAATTGTAATAACTAAACGTTAGTAGAGTTACCTAACAGCTAAATAGATTTTTGTAAATGTATTAAATAAAAACTACTTCGGAAACATCAAGGAAGAACGTATAATCTCTGGTAAATTGACAAAAGTCAGATCACCTCTTGAAAACCAAGATCGGCGTGTGCTTACCGCATAGTTAATTTAATACAAACATTACATAAAGGTATCATTATAATAACCATACAGTAATCTTCACACTATTCGTCGGTACACGCCATATGTTTACAACTGTGATCATACTTGATGTAAACAATTACAAAACGATTATAAAATATTATCTAGGAAACTGACTCATTACCTCATAGATTCCATTTTATATAACACATATCATCATAACAAAGATTATGCATCATTGTTTATGTCTTGCAAAAGTTTTAAGAAGATAAACTAATTATTATTTATGATATTTAAAACTATTGTCTTTGTGCGCTGCGAAGGTGCAATGTAAGATGCATGTTCGCATTGACTGACAACGAAGTGTTGGTAAATACCTGGATGAGACGTGTGTGGAAGATCAATAATGTCAGCACGGGATGTGACGGTGGATAATTGTTCAGGGACAAGACCCTATGACCAAATACAAGGTTGTGAACTCGACACCTAATCGGGATGAACTGAATCGGGAGTAATTATACAATTCCGCATACCGGTCGAGTGATTATAGATGGTGCGAGGAGGTATTTTGATTGACTGTTGAGGGAGCGAAACGATGGTTGTAGTATAACTTTTTTAATTTAATTTTTTGGTTTATAATTGGTGTAAAAATCCGTAAATCACATTTTGGCCAATTTGAGTTAAAATAGGTATTTCCTGCTAGTTCAAATACCACTCTTACTAATGACCAATTTTGCAATTTAAAAAATCCCTACCTAGGTCAATTAACAACACAATATCTGGAAAACTGTAAAAATATGGGCTTCTTCCACTATGGGTCCTATTGGTACTTGGTAGTCTGGGAAAATAAGATTTGATCCAAATTTAATCTACATAAATTTGGATTTTCAGTAATTTTCTTCAAAAAATGTCACTCTCACAGAAAAATCTAGTCAGGCGTATTTTTGCTAATACCTATAGTTTTCATAATAATCAATAAATTGATTAATGTATTTAAAGAGTGGAAATAAGGAACCCTTTTTTATTTTATTTTATATTGACTTTCATTCAAACAACAAAATCAGAAGAAATTATTTTGAAAATGGTATTTCCAAATCAGAATTCAAAATAGGTGGTATAAGTATAAGAGGATTCGAAAAAAAATTATATTTCAGATGTTTTTACAAAATGCAATCATTATCTCACACAATTTCAAGAACTGTGACATTCATTTTGCTTCGTTAAATGCAATATTATTGGTATAAATTAAAATAAGGATATCTTTATTAGATTTTGAACAACAACGATTTAATACAAATTTGCGATATAATAGGATAATAGGTCAGAAGTAAGTATAGGTACAGTAAGGTGGTGTACGTGCAAACTTCAGCTTATGTTACACCTCACAGATTAAAAGATTTGGAACTTATAATTTTTTAATTTCAGAGGTTATGTTCAAATGAGTTTAATCACAGGAAAATTGTAAAAAATTACACTTTTCTATTCATTTGAATTAATTCATTGTTCTAACTAACTAGAACGAAAACGACAAGCCGCGTCTTCGTGTTATAATTTAATTAATTCCTATCTCCTTGAAAACAAGATAAAAACCCGCTTTCCTGAAAAAATATGTTTCTTCAAAACAATCAATATCATGTAATTTTATTTACATTTTAGTTCCATGGGAAAAGAGGGGTACATAATAATGCTTTGTTACGTCCGTAAAACATAAGAAATAAAAATGAATTTTCAACAATTTAACTCTTTAAGATTCAGATACGGAAATCCTGAGTCATCCCGCACTCGCGCACGCGCAATGGGCACTTCCTGTGACGCCACTGTGTCACGTGTTCATGTCACGTGTCGGGACCACGTGACTGTCGCTGGACATCCCCTAGTAGGTCGTGTATTTACCAGAGCCATTACAATGCCGGCCACACGTGGACGGATTCATAAGCGTCTGGGAGAAGGATCAGTAGGAGAATGAGCAGAAGTAGAAGCAGGAGGAGCAGAATGAGGAGAAAGAAAACAGAAGGAACAGAAGTAGAATCAGAAGGAGCAGAATGAGGAGGAAGAAAACAGAAGGAACAGAAGTAGAAGCAGAAGGAGCAGAATGAGCAGAAAGAAAATCAGTTGGATCAGAAATAGAAGCAGAAGTAGCAGAATGAGCTGAAAGAATAGCAGAAGGAGCAGAAGAAGAAGCAGAATTAGCAGAATGAGCAGAAAGAATAGCAGAAGGAGCAGAAAGAAAGCAAAAGGAGCAGAAGTAGAAGCAGAAGTTGCAGAATGAGCAGAAAGAATAGCAGAAGGAGCAGAAAGAATGCAAAAGGAGCAGAAGTAGAAGCAGAAGTAGCAGAATGAGCAGAAATAAAAGCAGAAGGAGCAGAAGTAGAAGCTGAAGTAGACAGAAATAGAAGTAGACAGAAAGAGTAACGGAAGGGCTGAAGGAGGAAGAAAATGCCAAGGGAGAAACAGAAGTTGTAAAAGTATAGTAGCAATGGAGCAGAAATAGAAGATGAACTAAACAGAAATAGAAGCTGAAGAAACGGAAGTATTAGATAAAAACGAGCAGGGGAGCAAATGGAGCATAATTATAGCAGAATAAGGAGAGAAAAGCAGAAGGAGCAGAAAAAGAAGATGAAAGAGCAAAATTAAAAAGTTAGCAGAAAGTAAAAATGCAGAAGACTGAGAAGCAGAAGGTACGAAAGTTAGTGAGCAGTAAATAGAAGATCTAAAAGAAGTAGCAGAAGAGCAGGAAGGAGACTTGACAAAATTAGTCCATGAAGGGCATGACGGAAGCAGAGAAGAGCAGAAGGAGCGAAGGACCAGAAGAGGCAGAGGAAGAGCAGATGGAACAGAAGTATAGCAGAAGAGACGAGACAATCGTTACGATGATAATAATTTGATTATTTCAAAGATTAGTGGCACTTTGAAAGAATCCAATGCTGTTTTATTTTCATAATACCTTCGTTGTCTGAACACGCCATGGAATGGCTCCTCCATCCTAGAACTCACAGACTGGCACCTCCACGACATAAAATTGCGAAATAAGATTTTGTCACCTTTTGGCCTTTTGGAGTTTAACAGTAAAAGCTGTATCAACAAACTAATATGTGAGAATTATTTATGACATTGGAAATAATTTTATTAGTTCATGGCATTTTATTTTATCTGCAGAGCACATAGGTTTTATTTTATAGGTAAAGCAAAAGTTACTGTTGAAAGATACATCCTTTACAAGTTCTGAACATCATATTCAATTGGTGACACAGTGTTTGTTTTCGTAACATAATAGCCAATAAAATCCCATTTTTATACTCGCGATGCTTTGTTTCCAAGACAACTAAAACGTTGTCGGCATCTAAACAAAACTGAGCGATTCGTTCATGGAGTTTGTTTCTCATTCCTACCATGTCTACACATGACCTCTTTGACCTTTCTCCACGTTATATGGCCCACATATTCCCTTTATTAACGGGTAATTTGGTCCTCTGAGATGATCTTGTGATTGTATCTACTAGTTTGAGCAAGGAGAAGGGGTTGAGATCAACCTCTGTCGGTGCTTTAACGACACCTTCATGACAACACCCCTATCACGCACTTGAAAGGTGAAATCACCGGCCCAAGCCACTTAGGAATGTCAAGCTGTGGACTGGGAACAGGATTCATTGCAGACCACCCGAGCTTTAATGTTTCAGAACTATTAGAATATCATTAAGGGGTTTGGGTACAGGTTGGTAGCAAAATCAACGATTGAGAATTTAATCAGAATTATTATAGGTGATGAAAGATTGCAATTTTGATTCAATGAATTTAGACCGAACTTTCAATAAAATGTATTAAATCATTTTTAAAAAATTGTCTTTGTGAATGAAACACACGAAGAAGTATGTACTCGTACCTCTTGTGTAGCACTTCTAGGGTCATATTTGGTTTTCTTGTGGTTCACGTATTTTTATTTATTTTTACTTTGTAATCAAATTTTTCTCTCTAGAATGGAAACAGTAAACAAAAATAGTATCGTTCCTATGTGTTTGGCGTAAAAAGTTATCTAAATGGATATGAAAAGCGTTTGTCCTTATAGTATTCAGAGCTCTTAATTCATTCTTTAGATTAATTCTTCGCGAATATAGGTAGATTATTTATCTTGTCTCAATAGTCTTTGTGTGGACAATTTTTTGACAAATCTCCACAAGACACTTTGGCGGTGTCTCGAAAAAACAACATAAGATTTATGTTCACGTTTTATTACCGAATGTTCTTTGACACCCACACACTCTTGTCGGCATTATAACACCTCAAGAAATTAGTATTCATTCTTGTTTTGGGGCGTTTTTTACCTCTTTTTATATTGATGACACGTTGTGTTAGCGGTGAGGTAATCTAACGATTCAGAGAATCGAAAACAGTGTAATTTGATATGAGATTATTATCAAACGTAAACCGTAGATTTAGTAAATCCAATTCTAAATTCATTGACCGATTACTTTCGAATACAAATTTATCCAAGACTTTTCTACTTCTCATGAATGAAAATGCATTCTTCAGCGAATATAATTCCACGATTAATTCAAAGTGATTCAACTATAAATTCTCTTCAAGTCTAAAGTATAATGAAAATAGAGAACCGAAGAGTGCATCTAACAATGGAGCTTCTTCGGTAGCCATTGCTATTCCAGAGCATGGCGCCACCACTTGCAACAAGTCATTGTTCAAACCCAGACTTTATAAAGTCGATCTTTTATATCCTTTACGATCTTCTTAAAGATATTCGCGACGTTCTCACCCCTCTGTCCATCACTCAAGCCATATAAATTATCTTCAAACACATCACAACTGAATATTTTATTACATCATTAATCTACTACAAAAACATTCTTTTGATCTTTATAACCACGCCTTCTGATTGCACACGTGATCTTGATAAACATTAATGATTGGTTCTGTTTTTTACCTTGTTTTAAGAAACATGAGTTTAATTCTCTTTCGAGACCTCCCATCGCATGTTCCCTATCGTGGTCTTGTACTTGGATGGATTTCGTAATGAGAGTTGATATCCATGTAGGACATGGAAAACGCGCTTGAGTGTACCATGGAATATGTTCACAGGTTGTATGCACTTCTACTAGAAGGTTGGATCAAATTTATTATTATATTAATCCGATTATTGCTGAAGATGTTGGGAGATAATGATCTGGATTATTTTATAGCTACCGTCCGGTTTCAAATGGATTTTTGTGTGAGAGCTGGAAGTATTGTTAGAAAAATGTATAGTGTCTCTTTTTATTAGTCTTTTTATAGCCCCGTATCGTATGTATATTGATGCATACAATACATTTTATATTGCCGCATACATATTTATATCAATCAAGTAAGTGTATCTGTCTTCAACACAATAAGTTTTAATTAAGAATGAGCAAGCTCATAAACTCATAAGTTTATTTAAAAGTGCAACTTCCATCGAAAACGAATGATGCCAAAAAAAATGCACTTTAAATTTTTCGACCAAATTTAATGTTTTGTAACTTTTTGTAATCAAATTTGCATCTTATTCAAATGTATCTTTTGTCTTGAGTTGTTCCAACCCAAACTCGAAATCCCCCTCCCCTCCCATCTATCAAAACACGAATTTCCTATCACGACACTTGCACGCAACCAAGCATCAATTACTTATGAGATATTGTCTTTAATTAGCCACTCGATTCCGTGTGAAAACATTCTTAGAATTGACGCTTACAGAAAGATTGATGAATGTCTCGGAAAACAATGGTCGAAATAAGTGGACCTATTGGCATATCTAGACATGCAAAACCTTTCCAAAGACAATGGTATACCTTGGTTATTAAAGCAATGCATTAATATGCATGACATTTAAGCTGTGCATCCTTATCTTCTTATGTGTTGTTTATGTATCGTGGCTGTTGACCGTTTGTTTAGCAGCTGATAATTTACTTTGTTCAATTAAGATAGACAGGATAGGATCCCATAGAATGAAATTTGGAATGCATTTTGTCGTGGAATTTAATTATAGATAATTAATCTACCTAGAGGTAAGTTGTGAGTTATAAATTCGTTGGATAAAAAGAAGTTGAGCTTGTTTAAAATGACAGGCTTGTGAAAGGCTTGGCCAATCCTGAATTTGTTCTATATTTTGGCACATATTTTTTTTTTAAAAGGGGTTGTAACCCTCAACAACTCGCCGGTTTTTAATGCTCAAGTTTGAGTGACGTCATTCAAGTAATGTCATTGGTTGTTAAAATATAGTTTAATCAACACTTTAAAATGTTAATTTTGAATTCAAATAATTCAAATAATTCAAATAATAATTCAAATAATAATAATAATTTTGAATTAATTTTGAATTTTGAACTGAGGGATTCAGTAAAAATCATATTTCATACTTTAAAATGTATCAGAGCTTTGAAAAACTGGACAAGGAGCCATAGTAAGAAAGGAGTAAAAATGTTTGAAGTGAGCTTGATCAAAAATATTATTTAACTTCATTTTTTTCTTCAGCATAAAGTTTTCAATGATTGCAGCAAATAAGCCAATTGTGACGTAAAATAGAGATATTTTTAATGGTGAATATTGTCAAATTCTGATATTTATGAAACACCCACACAAAAAAGTAACACATTTTCTAGGATAATTTATTGTGACCATTATTTTGCACAATCCCGAAATACATGACTATTAATTCAGTACATTTACCTGTAAAACAATTGACTCAATTGCAAACTAAATAACGACCCTCATTAAAACTTGAAACAAAATTTGGTCAAAGTGACGAATCTCTAATATTAATGCAACCGCTGTACATGTACGAAGAGAGGGTGTTGTTTTAAGGGTGACAGCCGCGTGCGTGAGCGGGGGTGGGGGGTGGGGGGGGGGGCGCCCCGGACAATACCTTGTCCGCTGTCAGCTTGGCCCCCCGTCATCTGTCTTGCCGCCAGCCCCGTGGACCATGCATCGTCGTCCACATCATTTATTTCAACCCAAACTTGGAACGAACAGAGATCGGCCAGCCCGATAGACCGGAGACACTTTAATGGCCAAACCATGTTGGAATTAAGCAAAACAAAGACGACACATCAATTAGGAGACTCGATTTTTTTTTCTCTGATTCATTTTTTTTTTCTTTGTGTGGTTTTGTGTGATTCAGTTCTTGGTAGAGCAACGGTTAACTTTGATTAAGTTTCATTCACAACAGTGTGAATTCGGGGAAAGAGGAGAAGCTTTTCCAACTTTAGCATCTACCTAAGTGTAAACAATATAATATTATTATTAGTTAATTTCTGTTATTTTGGAAGTGAGTCACTTTTTGTTTGCCGATCTGGATAAACCAGGGAGATGTAAGTTCCAAGCGATGAAAACGAGCTTTGACTTTGAGCGACGGGGGAGGTGCCGGGTCTCTATAAATCTGAGAGCTTGAAGTTCCAACAGCTAAGATAGAGCTTTGAGTGAGGCGGAGGTGTCAGTCTCTATATACTAGAGAGCTGAAAGCTCCAAGAGCTAAGATTTGAGCGACGGTGGAGGTGCCGGGTCTCTATAAATCTGAGAGCTTAATGTTTCAAGAACTGAGATCGAGCTTCGAGCGACGGTGGAGGTGCCAGTCTCTATAAACCAGAGAGCTGCAAGTTCCAACAGCTAAGATAGAGCTTTGAGTGAGTTGGAGGTGCCAGTCTTTATATACCAGAGAGTTGAAAGTTCCAAGCGCTAAGATAGAGCTTTGAGTGCAGGCGGTGGAGGTGCCGGTCTCTATAAACCCCTTAGCTGCAAGTTCCAAGCGTTGTGATAGAGCTGAGTGACGGTGGAGGTGCCAGTCTCTATAAACCAGAGAGCTGTAGGTAAGTTTCAAGAGCAAAGGTAGAGCTTTGAGTGAGGTGGAGGTGCCACAATCTTTATTATCACTTTATAAAGATGCACCGTTCTTTTGAGGCAAACCTTCATTTTAATATTCGTGATAAGGACAAATAACAAACAGTCAACACCCAACAAACAAGAGCATATATGCTCTTGTTTGTTGGGTGTTAGTTTATACTAAGTCTAGAATCTCCACGAAATTTTAATAATTTGTATTTATAATCTTTATCTATTTGTTTGACACATGCCTTTACAATGTTGTCCAACAAATTACACATTGTCCGAAGTGCACAAATACACTTCTTTAAGTTTCGGATATTCTATTTATTTAACAGATATTTTACCTTTGAATATTTAATCCTTATATTCAAAGATTTTACATTTGAAACTGTGATTTAGGAGTCCTCCCCCCTCCCCCGTAAATACTCCCCCGTATAACAAGCCAACTGAATCAATTTCATTGGTAGCTCCAATCAGTACGTGACTTTTATCTGTTAAAACGTCACTGCGACTGCGAGCAAACATATTGTCCCTGACTCATGTCCAACATATCACTAGATTGTAGGGTGGAGGTGAAGGATTAGCCTTGTCTCACGCCCGCCATGTTGGCACCCCTACCAAGATAATCGCAACGTAGCTTCAGGTAAACCCCGAACTGTTACGACGTTTTCAAGAGAAAAACACAACTATATTTCTGTCGCAACAGCAGGGGGTTGTTTGACAGAAAGAATTAACTCTGAAGAACACACCTGAACACTTCACCCTCTTCCTGGTATAGATATCTAGTAACAATGCTCGGCATGGGTGGTGAAGAATCTGACAGTTGCAAATATCGCCAGTTGCCACCTCGGGATAGCTAATAATCTGTGGAATGTTTTGCTTTTCAAAACTACCCTTGTTTCATTACATTTATTTACTCTATTCTTCTTACAAATTAACTCAGACATGGGTGGTAAATGGTAAGGTATGGTGAGGTGAATGGGCATAACAATGACAAGGAAAACCAACTTAAATTATATACTAATTTATTTCGTTACAAATACATATTTTTATATAAACTATACCCTATATACCTCAGAGGAAGAAGGGCGGAAGTACACTTTATAGATTTTACTTTGCACACTTTTGGAACGATTTGTAATCAATCTCTAGGAATTGCCATTTGACTGATGTCATCAAATACAGTAATATTGAAGTATTCTCTTACACAATGACTCATGTCAACATTACAAATTGGATGAAAGAATCATTGCAATGGACTTGCTCTTTTCTACCTCTGAGGTACAGATATTACATTATTTGTAGTTTTATGTGACTATGTATTTCGTAAACTTTTCCCACAAATAAATACTTGTTCGTTTTTTAGCACTAACTTATCTTTTTCAGCTGGTATTAGGTTCTTGGCAGTTGCTTATAGTTCAAGATGAAGTGTAAACTTCTGTCTGCCGATTTCATTATCTTTTCAACAAAATATATCACTCTAGAGCTAAATAACATATCGAGAAATCCGTAAAATGTCAAACACTTTCAAATGTCTAAAACTTGGGTACTAAAAAAAAATATGTAAATATACTAATAATTTGAAATGCAGTCAGGTACAAAACGCTGCAGGGTCGTGGATGAATCGTATTCATTTGCTAGTTTATTGCTTCGGCTCGATGGGTGGGTTGGAGTATCAACAAGAATTGATGGCGACAGTAAAACCGAACCAGTATTTTACTCAATGCAAAGCTGTGGGCTTCCACAAACCAAAGCATTATCACACTTTAACTGTCTGTATTGTGTATTATAATGGTGTGTAGTTTTTGCAGGTTGTAAAATGTGTTATGTTGATATTTAGCTCGTTCTTTGATCATATCTGTGATCAAATCTTTGTAAGCAAAGAAATAAGACACCACTGAGTCTATTTTCACTATGGCTAATCAGAATAAAACATCTTTTAATTTGAACATGAAAGATTTTTGACTATTGTTTTGAGTAGTCTATTGACATACTTGGTGAATTATGATAATTTTTAATTATAATGTTAGGTATACCGTGATCAACAAAATTATGCTAGATTGACTTTCGTATCTGTGTGTGAAATTTGGTGTCACTTAAAAATCTCAAGAATAAATGAAATTTGTTTTCTGCACAATATTTATTAATCAATACTGTATATTTTTTATTGGTTTTAGGTTGTTTTTGCAATCTCTTAGTTAGGTTGGTGTCTTATTTTTGACGTTTAATTTCTCTGCCTGGAATGATGATGATGATTCATGATCAATGATGATTCATCAAGAGTCACCTTAGTATTTTGAGTAAAGAAAGAGGTCCCTCACCACTGACTTGTAGTCCTGGGGTGGTATAGTACGTCCAGCGAGCGTGTAGCCTTTCCTTTCATAAGATGAGCAGTGTTGTTCGACCCTTGTTCGACAGTTAAGCTCTGACAAGATACAACTCTTTTTATGACCTGCCACCCCTTCCACCTACACTGTTGCCATTTTAAACAACTTTCCTTGAATTTTAAAAGCCAACTGCATTGAAAGATATTTGGCACCACAACAAAACAACCCATTCCAGAACACCTGCAGTCGTTGAGAGATATTTACAACCGCACACGCGTCAAAACACTCAGGATTACAAGCTAAACCCATTGTTGAATTTTACACAGCATTTGCTGAACTGGCTACACGCTCACTGGACGTACTGTATATGATGTGATAATGAAACTAGCAAATGGAAAGTCTCCTGGTGAAGATGGATACACTAGTGAGTTGCTTAAGCTTGGGGGATATTCCCTATCCATGTATCTCAATGTCATATTTCAGGACATCATAGAGGGGGGTAAAATACCACAGGATTGGAAAGTAGGAATAGTTATTCCAATCTATAAGGGTGGAGAGAAGGATAATGTAGCAAACTATCGACCAATCAGTTTGACCTCCATAATATCGAAGGTTTTTGAAAGGGTTATTGTTAACTACTTGCGAGGACTAGTTGAAGAGGAAGGTTGGTTTCTGAAGGAGCAACATGGCTTTCGACAGGGACTATCATGTGAAACGCAACTCACAGGACTGGCTCAAGATCTGGCAGAGGCGATAGATAGTGGGCTAGAAGTTGATGCCATATTCTTGGACATACAGAAAGCATTTGATACAGTTCCCCATGATGCACTCATTGTTAAATTGAATGCCTTGATTCAAGACAAAGCTGTTGTTAGTGTTGTGCAGGATTTTCTAACTGACAGAACTCAGAAGGTTAGAGTTGCTAATTGCTTGTCCGATAAAACAGTTGTAATGTCTGGTGTTCCACAAGGTAGTGTTCTTGGCCCGTTTCTATTTATTGTATATATAAATAACATTGCTGAGCATGTATCTTCAGCTTGTATTCGATTGTTTGCTGATGATTGCATAGTCTATAAAGTCATTAATGGAGAGGGTGATGTTGAAAGTGTGCAGGATGACCTTGATTATATAATAACTTGGATGAATATAAACAAAATGTCGTTGAATGTCAAAAAATGTCAAGTTGTTCAATTTTCGAAAACTCTTAAAAATCGGCACACAGATTATCATATTGGGTCAGAGGTTTTAACCGTTGCCAATGGATATAAATATCTGGGAGTTTGGTTTGATAGAAGGCTGGACTGGAAGGTGCAGGTTGACAGAGTTTCATTGAAAGCATTAAAGAACATGAACTTTGTAATGCGAAATTTAGAAGGAGTAAACACAAATGTAAAAATTCAAGCATACAAAACATTAATTAGGCCAATTTTGGAATATGGTGGTGCCATTTGGGACCCTTATAAAATTAACGACATTTACAAGATTGAGAAAATTCAGAGAATTGCTGCAAGAAAGGTAACACATAATATGAAAAGGTATATTACATTCAGAAACGAGCATGGAATTGTTGTAAAGGAAAGAATTAGCCCTACAGCTTTGTTGGAATCTTTGGAATGGGAAAGTTTGGAAGATAGGAGAAAATTGACAAGGTTAGGTAATATGTTCAGAATTCGACAAGGCATTGGTGGATGGAATGAATTGCGAGATTGGTTGGTGGATATTGAGAGAGAGGGACGGAGGACACATACTGGCATGTTAAAGGAATGTTTTTCAAAAACAGATATAGGGAGGTATTCCTTTCTTCACAGAACGGTCCGAGATTGGAATGGTTTGGATAAGAATGTGTTGTTGGAGCTGGTTTTGGAAGATTGCACTGTGAAGAGGTTTAAGGAATTGATAAGGGATGGATGTTGATGTTTTATAGTTTGTATTTAATTTTGTTCCCTTGTAATTTTGTTCTCTTAGTATTATTATAACGTTATTGTGAATTTGAAGTTTATGGTTTGTGATTGTTTTCCTTGCCACATAAAATGTACAATTTTTATTGCAAGATGTTTTGAATAAATAAAAAATAAAAATAAAAAAATAAATGGAAAGTTGCAAATTAAACAAATTTCACACTTAACAAAACACAATTATAGAACTTACTAATATACTTTTGTGCATCTACATAAAATAGCGTAATTCATTGTTAAATTACTACAAATTGTCAAATAAATTTTGCCTTTCAACCTAAAACTCATATTTTGTACTAATGTAGACGATATAGTTAAATATTAATTGTGCAAAAAAAAATTGTCAATGTGTCAATATATTCTTTCAATATTTTGGGTGTCTTCTGTCTTCAATAACAGAAGAGTCCAAGAAAATATTATTATTATTAAAACATGCAATTTTAAATCCACATGTTTATTTTAATAAAATGCATCCCCAAAACCCAAAGCACCTCATCCACTTGATCAAAATCACTGAATTCATTCTGGCACCTCATCAAATTGCAATGAGAGATGCTGATTCCATCTTCGATGTCCACGAGATGATAACCTGAAATTATTAACCTGCATTCGAGACGCTTGACCAGGGATTTCATATGTTAATGAGCAATCGTAACTTGATAAAACATGAGATGAAATCTGAGTTGGGGAAGAGTTTACTGCGGCACATGACATTCCGAAATGACATTAGAAGATTTAGTCAAGCGCGGAGACGTTAACGACAAAACATAATTCCACGCGCAGCAGTTTTGTCAACTGTTAATAATGTTCCATTTGTCACCAAGTTTGCTTCCTGAATTAATGCTCTCGCTGATTTGTTTAGAGAGATGTAACTCAATCAAAACAATCTTTCAAAATCAGCGTCACCTCTACAAAATAAAATTGCAATATTCATTGACCCTTTCAGGGAGCATTCTTCAAACCATTTTTCATCGAAATTTCGAAAGCAATCATTTTGAAGACCGTATTTTCACAAAAATTAGTAATTATTTAAGATCGGGTGCAAAAATACTGAACACAGCAAATTCAAAATCGTTTAAAAACCCCCCAAAAAATCTATCTTTAAAATTGTTAATCCTTGTGCACTCACTCACTCTTTGTAATCTGGTAAAAAAAAGTAAGTATACATACTCTGCACAACAAGAAAAAAATTATTCTGCAAATTGTTTGATTCCTTGGGTTATTATGGGGCTTTTTAACAGATTTTACGATGTCTAAATTTTACTTTGAAATCCAGAATCTTTCTGCTTCTAGAGTTGACTTTTATGTAGATTCTTTTCCAGTCGTATACAGAGGACGTTATTTTTTATATAAATGAGGAGTTAATTAGATCAAAACGCAGCAAATGCAACAAATTCGAATGTGATATGAAAGTGGTATTGCATGCTTCCAAGCAAGCTCAATCAATAAAAAATTATTGTAGTTGGAGCCAAAAAAAGTTAATTGGTATAAAAGCCATTTCCATAAGTACTGTTAACTCATAACCGGTTTTACGTGATTATCTCAAAATGTACAAAAGTGCATTTTGATCCTATAAGCTCCTCATATTTATAAACTTCCATTTATCAAGAAATACTGTCATAATCCAACAGGGAAACAATTTGAGACTCGATGAATTTCCTGAGTTCTTTATTTTCTTATCATGGGTAACTTATACAAGAAAACGTAACATCAAGTTTGTGTACAAAATACCAAATAAGACATTGATCACTGATCAGGCATCTCAATTTCAGTTCATGGGTGGTTAGTCTCCTTTACAACCGTTTCCCTTACACTCAGCTTGTTTGTAAAGTTTTGACATTTTTTCTCTCTCCACGTAAACGTTGGAGGTCCGAAACAATTTATTCTTTCACTTCTTATAACAACTTGTTGACCATAGAACCGAGTACAATTGCAAAATACAAGAGCGAATAATACAGAAGATGTGACCGTAGCCGATTTGTCACCTCCAGCACCCCGTAGGGCCCTCCATGGGGCCCGGGACGCATATTTCCAAAGTATACCCAGCCCCAGCGCACCGTCGACTGATTGGTGTGTCTTGGTCACGTGGTCGATGGTTGAATGATCACCTCGGTTGCGAATCTGAAACTTATCTGTCAAAACATCTCAACCCATCACTGTCAAAGATAAATAAGTTAAGTTATCCACGGAGGAAACGAAGATGATACGTATTAAATGTGCATCTTAAAGTGTTTGCGTATTGTCTTTCTCAATAGCCCATTAGTATAGTTGCTTCCATAGAAGACTAACAAGTTGGACACTTTTTAACCTCACAATCGTCAGTGTCAGTTCACACCACACTTTCAGTGACTGATATTTACTATTTTTCAAATTGCGGGTGAATAATCTTAACACATGTAGATGAGTGACACAATCTATTTGTGTCAGAGTTATGCATTATGTCACAATGTCAACGTTTCTTCGCACCAATAAATAGTTTGCAGCTTACGTTGAACTTTAGAAGATAGCGCCATAGATTTCTTCAATAATAGTTAGTAATAACGAAAGGATAGTAAAACGATTTCAATAGGATTGTAGGTCTCAATATGGACAGATATCAATCAAAGGATTTTCTCTCATTATACATTTCGAAGACTTTTTCTTAGTGCGTGGCTGTTGAGATGGTGTTGAGTTCTGGTTTGAGATGTTTTGACAGATAACTTTCAGTTTCGCAACCTATGTGATCATTTAATTAAGACCACGTGACCAAGACACACCAATCAGTCGACGGTGCGCTGGGGCTGGGTATACTTTGGAAATACGCGCCCGGGACGCGGCCCACCCACGCTTCTACAAAACTGCACCACTTCCGAGGAAATTATCTCCAAAAGACCGAGTGACCTGTAACTAAATGCCTTGCAGTGCATTGTTTTGCTGTTCAAGTCATCGGTCATTGTCGAGGGACACAATCAGGAGTTGGCAACAATGAAATGTTTCGTTTATGGTGCTTTGCTGCTGGTTGGGTCTGGAGGATGAAAGTGAAAATAATGTCTTATTTGTAAATAGTTTGACCGACACCTGGAGGACAGTTGAGAAAGTTTGGGAATTGTGGGGGGTAGTTTTAGAGTTTAGGTCAATAGGGCACGTCAGTATGGGACGATAATTCTTCCACCCTATGTCAACTTGGGAAGATCTCTGTCATCCATCTTATAACAAATGTAACAAAACACGAAATGCAATATAATTTAACTTCTTTCTGGTGCAAACCTTGTGTGCAAAGAATATAGTATTTCTCATTTGATCACTAACCAATTTACCAATTGCATCATTCTAGAAAATGATCTTCGTTATTACCTCTGTATGGTCGGTGACAGGCTAAGTTGAACCCGCGCTAGCATGGGCCGATCTATACCTGGCAATGCTAAACAGG
This sequence comes from Leuctra nigra, assembly GCA_934045905.1. Taxonomy (NCBI): domain Eukaryota; kingdom Metazoa; phylum Arthropoda; class Insecta; order Plecoptera; family Leuctridae; genus Leuctra; species Leuctra nigra. Next base: position 15,679,310 of record OW203764.1, on the reverse strand, counting down.
GTTCAACTTAGTTTGTCCCCGACCTTAGTGTTTCCTCTACTCCTCACATTTTGAAAGAATAACAGATATCCATTTAACCATGCTTATAAACTTAAATCAATGGATTATATTATGAAATAAAATATAAACACATATATTTTTTGTGTTGGCGGGGGGGGGGGGGGGGGGGGGGTGGTATGATGTACCCTCAAACTATACCTCCAAAAATATTTTCATTTTATCATTCCCTGTGTGTGTGTCTTTTATTTTTACTTCCTGCTTAAATTTTAAATTGATTATGTAAAATGACTTAGTAACGGTTCCATAGTGCGAACTACAACCCTAAGCTCCGTTTCGACTAAGTAATGAGCATCATACCCATCTAAATTAGACAGAAATCAGTGGCATTAATTCATTAATTGTTCAGGAACCTAATGAAGAAAACAATTAATTCTTCACATTTTCCAACAGCATTGCAAGCTATGAAATAATTTACAACTTAAAAAAAAGTCTCGACACCTAATTTGTTTATGATTAACGGTTTTGATGATTGATGTTTGGCGCGATTTAGCAACGCATGATCGTGACATCAGCATATTTGATGATCTTCCGATTGCCGCGGGCGTGTGGGTCGGGGGGAGGGGGGGGGGGGAGGCTGAAAGAATGATAGATCGCCTCTAATTGATTCATCGGATAATTATTCACGGGTCCTGCAGCTGTCGAGAGCGTGTTGACACCAATGCCACTAATTGAAATATTATTATTAAATTACGTCAACAAAAATATATGTACTATTAAAAAGGAATAGATACTACCTGCTATTTATGTGATAGGAGTATGCAAATAACGTCGGTTTTATTTATGCTTATCGGAGTATTGTTACACTCTCATTGTTGTTTGTGGATTGGTCGTCGTACATTATAGATCAATGTTTTGATTGAACTGACAAGCTCCTAGGCGTTAAACTTGGCCAGAAGTAAATTAAAATATTACAATGAGTAATTAATCTTCTACCTACTTAGGTACGTTGACAGGAAAACATGTGTGTTTAAGTCATTGTTGCAAAATTCACATCAGTATAAATTATGGATACATTTTTTTTCGCAGGTATTCATAACAACATTAATTAATTTGTAATTTACTTTTTTTAAATATCCTATCTACTCTGTTCATAGTTTGGTAGCCTATAAATTAATTATACAATAAATAAAATTTATTTAAAAAATTTCACTCAAATTGAATAATGTTTTCATTCTAATTTTAAGATGTTAGTATTAGGTACACAGAATTGCAGATTTTTTTAAGAACTCGTTAATGAAATTTTTGTAGTAAATTCCTACTCAGTTTAAAATTTTACGTAGATAGTATTAGGGGATGTGTCATTATAAATTCAAGATTTTTTCCTATAGTCTGCAGCTCTACGAAAAGCAATATGCCTATATGTAATGTTAAATGTAGGTGTATTCTCTAAATGAATCGTTTTTGCTCTATCCTTGAAAGTTGAATAACTGTGCTGTAGTTCATCGTTTCGCCACCAGAAGCGTCTCAAGTCACGAACTTAGAACTGAAACAATAGAACACAAGATGGCTGATTAGACAATTGATTAGCTAATAATTACCAATCAATAGATCTTTCCAAGAAATCACTCACTCAATGGAATGTTTTCAGGACATTTTCCTGTTCGTGCATTCAAATCGCCATTTTAATGCTAATTAGTCGAATTAATTACACACGTATGACGAATACTAATCTAGACATTAATTTACGACTAAAAATGTTTTGGGTTGTCTCATATTTGTACTGATGCCTTAATATGTGGACCAGTCCACATCAACAGTAATTTAGTCAAATAATAAACTATTGTGATTGATACAATTTTGGCTAAATTCAATATTGTGTTAATTATGAGTGTCACTAAAAGAAGTATCAAAATGTGTCGGTATTTTAATTTAGACTTCAGTACAGACTTCAGATACTGACAGTAACGTCAGTATGTGAAGATTATTTTTGTTTGAATATATTAGGTTGGTATATTAATATTATCGATACCTAAATATGAATTAAAATTAATACACCTTTCTCTGCTTTATTTGTGTCCACTCTTTGTTCTTAGCCCCTCATATAACCCTTATAAATATAAATAGTATAGCCACATAAATTTTACTTTTTATAGATCCAAAAACATTTTTTCCAATTTTCATTATTTTATCACAAACAATTTAATTGGTTTTTCATTGATTTACATTGATTTATTAAACTTTTATAATCTTCTTAGCTGCTGTAAGCAAATTTAAATATGCAACTGAATAAAAATATCCATTCAGTTTTATTTGATCATTAATATTGATAAATCTCTGTTTGCTGCCATATCTCATCATCAGTAAAGTAACCCCTGACTGAATCTGAACTCTCTGTGGGGGGTGATACCACCTGACCTGTTCCATTTGATCAACAGCCTAACATCCCAATAATGAATATTGAATGATATTGCCTAATCCTTGTGTTGTCATTGACCAGGAATGTACACACCTGTTGCGAGCCGGCATTCCTGGATGGCGCCTGAATTCCATCCCCCGCAGAGTGGAATTCCCACAGGCACGATCCTGCCGTGGTACATACCGGAATACCAGGGAGTGGGGTAACTTGGTAGTGTCATTACTTACAAAAGAATGGGGTACAAATTACATAACGATTTGTCTTAAATTTTGCGATTTTTTTATGTGTGTGTAACGTTGTACTTACTGTTCTGCAATCATTATGATCTCATCATTATGATGATGATTTGAGAGATAATGAAGAATAGGTATAAGGATGATGGTGGGAAGGAGGGGGCCGTGGTCCAATAGTAGAGAACCTTCACTGCATTTTGCTCTCGACTGAGGAAAACGGACTGTAAGAAAGACGACCTCCGGAAACGAATACGGGATTGTCCAGAGCACATATTTAAAAAAAAAGTTAATTGATAGTAAATTATTGAATGTATTCAATATTATTGACTGCATTTCATTCCTATCAAGTTCTTTACCAATTTTGAGATTTGCACCGAGATTTGCACTAACTTCCTTCAAAACATTTGACCTATACTATAAGTGTGATGACACATTAGTAATTTGTTTCCTAGCTTTTGAAAATGTATGAAAACGGTTGATCAACATTACACTTTATTTATGTGCATTTGCATGCAAAGGTCATCATGCATGAAATAAGCTAAAATAACAGTAATAACTGTCAAATTTCGTATAAAAAATAGCTTTACCCAGCATTTATATTTTCATTTTCGTACATATTTTATCGCAGTTTTTACAGTTTTATGAGTTATGACCAAATGACTGTGTCAATACTCCGTAAATCATGCTGAAGGCAGGAATTCTGGTATGTTGAGAGTTCCAACCCATTGCATGCAGACGGCCAAAGACGAATTAGAAATTCTTTCCATGCCGTGAATAATATATAATATAAACATTTGATATTTATTATCAGTCAGTTCTGGTTAAACTTAGCTACCAGAAACATTAAACAAAATAACTTATCCCGTGAAGATGGCATATTTTAATGCTTCTACATTATCAAGTTTTATTATGCGCGTTTTTATTATTTATCGAGTCTTCCAAATGATGATGATGGTGATGATGAAGACGAAGCTGATGAAGAGATAAAAGTAATGAAAACTTGCGGACAGTTTTTCTGCCCCGCTGGCCTTATACTAAAATACAGAAAACAGTTGTTTAAAATAATGTTAGCCATTAACTGTCATGTTAATATTGTCTACATGGCCTTCCATACATCGGGAAAAAAGATTTCTTACATGGAAGACATATTTTTATATTTATTTTCACGGCTTATCCAGAATAATTTTCTTGTTGTAAAACTGAAAGACTGTGCTGGTTGGAGCGATGGTGCTGCCCCCCTAGTGGGTGAAATAGCAGGCTGCATGGGTTACATCCGTCACCTGGTGTCATAATTCTTAACTAACTGATTTCAATTGATATTCGAGGATAGGTTTTACAAGTTAGACGTTATTTTACAAGAACATCCTTTAATGCAAATATCTTTGAAAGTAAATTATTTTGACGTAACTGTTTCAACACGGTTTATAGGGGCAATGAAAAGATATATTGGGCGTCCAATTGACAACAAATGTAAAGTACTAGGAAAACGCTCAGTGTAACGCGTTGGTGAGCGAGCACGGGGACATGCAAATTCTCGAACCGGAAATGCGTACACAAGCACAGAAAACATATACATCCATATTGAATTGAAATATGATAACTCAATCAACACAACATATTATTATGCTTTTCATTGAAACTTGAAAATAACATCTAAGCATCTAAGAACCCTGGTTAAAATAAAACAAATCAGATTCAATCCAATTGGCACTGGAAAACATTCATTTTGATACTTCATTACTGACAGATATTAAAAATGTTAATAAGTTCATACGTTCTTAACTGATTGGGATGAAATTTTGTAAAATAAGAGACAATGTTGGTCTTAATGATCATGCAAAATATGAGTTTGATCTGAATTATCGAAGACCGTTTTCATTTTTCAGCCTATCAGGAGATATTTATTTAAATTTTAACCAATTAATGGATTTCAAAAAAATTATGGTCTGCAAACAGAGAAGGTTGGTTTTACATGTGTGCAAAATTTCAGCTAGATCAAAGTAAAACTCTGACCTGTATAGCCAAAATATGAATTTGATCAGATTTATCGAATACCATTTTCATTTTTCAACCTATCAGGAGATGTTTATTTCAATTTTAACCAATGAATGGATTTTAAAAAAAATTTGGGGCCTGCAAACAGAAAAGGTTGTCTCTACATGTGTGCAAAATTTCAGATCGATCGAAGAAAAACTCTGACCTGTACAGCCTCACCCAACAGAAAAAAAAACAAAAAAAAACAAAAAAAAAAACAGAGGTCCGTGCCAAATGAGCCGAAAGGAGACGCTCGCTACGCTCGCTCAATAATAAAAAATAAACAGTGGGTAAGGTGCCCATATTCAATCTATAAATTTAATCTTAATTTTGTATGTATTTTTTATTCCTCTCCTTCAGTTCATTTTTACATAATTATGAGAAATAAAACATTTAAAATTGAGAATGAATATTATTGACTACTTCAGGGCATGTCCTGTTACATTATTTATTACTTTGAATTGGTTTAAATCAAGACCTGAAACATTCTCATTGCACCAGATCCATTATCAACAGTTTTCAATCCAAAAATAATAAAAGTAACAACACCAAAGAACAAGACTTCAATACATAATAATTCACACATTCAATGATTCCATCTCCCATGAAAGACGTACGACGACATTTAAATCCTGAATCAATGGACCAAACTCGTCAGAGCAACGCTACGGGTCCAGATCTGTCCCCAGCATCCAGCTTCTACATTCCTCTCCCACTTCATCTCTCGTCTTCATACATTCCTTGCCCAGTATGTGGTTTGCCGTCGTCGTCCCCACTCTCTCTGATTCTCTGACGTCACAGTGGGAGGAAGGAAGTCAGAACGATGTCGACTCACGACTATGACCCTCTATTTCGACCCCCCCAAGAGCCCACGAGGGGGGCCCCTAGCCAGCCTCTGATCTTAACCATACCCGTGGCACTGGCTGCAGAAGTAGATGGCACTGTGCTGAATATATTGTATGATTTGTAGAGAATAATTGTTGACAAAATTGTAAAAAATGAAAATATATAAGGAATGTGCAATATTGATTCTGTCTAGAAAGAACTTTTAAAAAATTTGAGAGCTAGGTATAGAGGGTAAAACAAATAAAACCCGAAATTAGGCTAAACGTTCAAATTTCATTTCGTGTACTTTTTGTTTTTGTTTATATTGTTAAAAATATTAGGTTACTACAAATAGGTAGATACCTAATTAGTTTATATTTATTTAACTAATTTCAAACAATTAGGTACACAACCATCCAAACTTAGTCATACAATATTGGCTCTAATTAAAAAAATCTAAACCAAAATAATGTGCAATTTTGAAATTTCAGTCAATTGATATTTACTGATTTCGACTTTTCATTTTCATATATAAATTCATGCCAATCTCTCGGCCTTTGAATCCACCCAACGTTGTCAAACCACCAACTCAAAACCAAACCCCATTCTCTAGGCGCGTTCTTTGCATATTATCATATTGTCTAGTCTATTTGTTTAAACTTTGACACTAGCAGTTGGATACCGGAGTCGACTGTGTAATGTTCATGCAAGCTATACATCTACGTCAGTGAAATGATAAAACCTGCTAGATATAATATTAACATGTGTCTCCATTGTTGACCAGTGGTACTCGGACTCCGAGAGAGTATATTTATTATGAACCACAGGCAAAAGTTATCGTGCAGAGATGAATGAATTTATATTGGAGATGGACTTTGGTTTTAAAGGATTCTATGATGATTAAGTAACCTGGTAATTAGTTTGTTGAGTTTCTTCTGATCTCGGGTTTCATTCATTCATAATCAAATAGATATAGGAAGTCATTCATAAATAAACCATCAGTGTGTCATATAAATGATAAACTTAAAAATGCTCATACCTTGAGCAAGAATGTTATTTATAGTTTATTTATCCAAAGATAGAAATGAACTCTAACTTTAACATTTTTACTGGTACTAAATCTCGTGCAAAACTAAAGCAAACTGTTGCTAAATTTTGTATTCACTGGTATATTTTTCATCTTATAATGTTTTAGTAGAAAACAAGATAGGTTTCGTTATCTATTGAAGAATTAAAATTGTAATTATTAACATAGTTGATAACAAAATGTGAGATTCCATACATTAAAAACCCGAGCAAACTGTATGACAGTTGAAAAAAACTAAAACACGTATATTTAAATAATATAAATAATACAAAAATGGATCTAGTAAAAAAAATCTCCCCAACTGTGCAGGATTGAGTCTTCGCATTTAGACAAGGCTCATAAAATAATACAAATAAAATGTCATAGATGTGGGCAGCAGGACCATGCAGACATAGCCAGATAAATCACACTGCCCTAACCCAGTCGCTATATCAACCACATGCCCAAGTCCCAAGAACAGCCGCATACTTGCTACGATAAATTTCACCGGAATATTTTAAATATCACGAATAAACAGATAAATTATCAAATATTAAAACAGCGTTCAATAAAATATATTTTGAAACCCTATCTCAAAAACGGATATGCAAAGGTATCAGCTGTTAAATAAAAAATAAAGTATTAGCTCATTATGTTGTTATGTTAAGTTAAAATTAACAACGGAAATGATCCAAATGATACAAGATAAAAGACCTGTTTTGATGTTCTGAAGAACATTTGTGAGTGCTAAGTGTATGGAGAACAATGTGGGTATGTTGGAGTTAGAATGTACAATGGTTATTGCTCAATTGACGGTGTGTCTTTATCAGTAGTTGTTATCTATCTCGGAGACATTACCGCCCACGACCAGACGGGATGGGGCCCAGTTTTGAGCAAGTCGCGACCCCACTCTGCCGAGGAACATGGAACTTCCGTCGGTTTAATGAGCAATTATCGAAGATGTTTGAGTAAGATTCGCCAGGTATTTATCAGAAACGTATTTTTTAAACATAATGTGACACATTTTGAGAAGTGCGTTTAAAAATGTAGACCTCACATACAGTGTGTTTTTTGTGGAGGAGGGGAGGATTATGAAGCTAATATGAGGCTTATTATAAGGTGGGGAAGTCACGGTTTGTAGCTGGATTTCGTATATTGTTGGTAAGCTTTCGTCATTGGATACAAAGGAAGCTTTAAAAAAACGTTTTTTCTGCATTCAAAAGTTCGTTATATTTAGGCCCGGTCTTTCAATACTCTGCTAAAGTCTCAATTAGCTCTTAACAATTAGTTAGTGGTCATTCTAGGAATGACATTGGTTGTTGCCATGACAATACAGTCCTAATCAACAGTTTAAATGTTAGCAGAGTATTGAAGATTAAATTATTTAATTTTCTATTAATTTAAATTTAGTTCTTGCGTCATCAATGATGACTGACCTTTCATGACTCCATCAATTGCATCGTCTTCTCCTTTGGGGCTCAAAATTATGAACGTTCATCCTTTATCTATACAATAACATACATCCATTGCTGGAAATATAAATATTGCCAAGTAGGTATAACCATGGTGTTCCGTAAGTAGGAATACCTATACAAGAGGTATTTGAACTAATGAAAGTTAAATATGTGTTATCACTTACTGTTATCTTGCTTGTGAGTTTTGTCCCATTAAATGAAACGATTGTCTTATCTTTTATTTTAATGCCTGGGCGGGCACCCGCGCTTGTTCTACTAAATGCATACCTACTTACTTGCATTTAAAAATGCATTCGTTAAGCAAATATTAACCCTAGAAAATGTCAAAAAAAAAATTTTGATCATGCATTTTGGATGGGAAATGTGGTTCATCAAACTCTATGTTCATTAGGTACAGATAATGTTATGAATTCAATTATTTTTATCATTTTAACCAGACGTCAACAATTCTAAATGAAGTGTACCTACTTTTAATTATTTTGATCACTAAACATATAAATCAACAAATAAAATATACCTTGAATCATCAATAAACTTTATTATTTAATAGTATGGTTACAAATAAAAGTGACCTTTCATAATTTATTATAATTGATAAAAAGTGCATCATTTAGGGTTTCATTTTTATATAATACACAACAACGTAGTACTCCATTATTTATAATATAATACAACGAAAATAACAGCAATCGTTCTGAGAATATTTGACATTACGACTTGATGAAATAGGCCTAGTGGACGTCAAAGATAAAATCTGTAGGTAATACTTGGGATCAGCAAGTGAACACATTCACAAATAGTTGCTATTTTGTATAAGAAACTAACATCTTTTTAACAAGTGATATGGATGTGGGAAGAAAATCCAGAGCACAAGAATAATTTCATTCTAATTCTATAAGAACCATGGAATATTATAAACTTTCTTAAAAATGTAAATGTCGCCATTATTTTGAAATTCAAATTGTTTCATACATTCTTTTTTATAGTGATTCTAAACTGAAACAAATCCCAGGGTTTGATTGGTTAAGGAGACAAATTATCACAGACAAATAAATGCATCATCAAATGAAAATCGCTGTCTCAGAAAAAAACAAGAGTCTGTTTTAAAAGAAATACTGAGTAATACAAATCTTGACAAACTAGTGCTAATTGTTCAGTCCAAAGATACGATACTTGAAGAAAGAATTCACTGGAGGAGAATTGCGTGTTAGGAGAAAGACACGGAGCTAATTTGAGAACTAATTACAGCCAATATCTCAATGAAACAATCAGTGATTTAGAAATAACGAACAACAACAATAATATAGAACTATACACATTTTATCTCTGGAAATTAATTAAGTTTTTGAATAACTAATCATTATTCACTTTGTTACAGATTGATTGATTTGCACAATTTCAAAAAACAAATTCCACTAGTTTAATATGTATGTATTTACAATGAATGTATAATTAATATAAACTGAAATAGGAAAATTATAATAATACAAATTCAATTGTATTATCTTTGAATGCTTGGGAAATCTTTGCAAATATCAACTAGAATATTATAATTCACAACGCAGTATGACTATTTTTCTGTCCTTCAAACAATTATTTCAAAGTGTATGTCTTTGCGAACCAGTTTCTAATAAGAAGTATAATATCTAGACTCTCATCAAAACCCACACCCATGGATGCAAACACCTTTTTAAATAGATTTATCTATCACTACAAAATATGTTGCACTTTGCCCAAATTTCCACTTGAATAAAGTTCGATTTGTCTAGATATTAAAATCAATTTTTGTTTATTTTCAGGAACGCAACACTTGTTCTTCTTCGTTGATGCGAGTGTGATTGAAAATATAGCTGTTACCGTTCTTTGAAGACCAATTCACTCTCTTCTTTTCACTTGGTTCGACACTTCTTTGTTCATCTGATTCGAACTTGTCGTTGCACGGTCACAATGTAAAAGCACCAATCGCATGGGGATATTTCAAATCGTTTTTGCGATCTTTAAAATATACAATCATTGCACATTTATAGCTGGTCTTGCAGGAGTTGCCCATAAATTACACTGCAAAAGAAAGAAAAAGAAGGATTAATGCCACGTAGTAAAATGACACTCTATAAAATCAGACGTATGATTAGACTAAATCAGAATTACTCAACGGGAAACTAAAAATTATTAGCCAATATGGGTTTTGATTTGTGGAAAATCTGCTCTATTTCTTACACATAAAACAAAGTGCTTTTGCAATTTCTAACGGAATATGGTTAATGAACATACGTTTACAACATTTTCAATAAATTAAAACTGTATACACATTGCTAATTAAACTTGAAGCATAGCTTCAAGTACTTGTTGAAAACAGTAAAGTACATTCTATACAACCTACAACACATTTGGATCACGATTTTTACCCCTTAATGTCTCTTGACACGACTTTGATAGGTATTATTTTTCTACTCAGAGAAACTTTCAACCAAGTAAATGTTTAATCAATCTTTTAGATTCTCTTGCACTTTCTCGCAGGACCACTTTATAGTTCGTACACTTCAACCAACACGAGTATCACAAACCAATAGAGAGAAAATGAGCGAGAGAGAGAAAATACTTGTAGATTAGAAGGTTGAAGAGAGAAGATGTGGCTGGCTAATCAAGTATTGTCTCTACCTTCGCTTCGCCACCTTTTGTCACGACTCTGCAAAGATCTTGTCATGAACGTGGCTTGACAATCAGCCTCCCTGGTCCACGGCAAGGCCACGAGATGGAAATCTCATGTGATTTGTCAATGTCAGTAAAGGTGGCGAGAGGCTTTTATAAATCGACCGGGCCCCCTTGTGTTTGAATCCAAGATACATTCGATGGATACGGTTTGTGTGTGGGTTTTTCTCTTAAGAGATAGATCGAGACTCAATTCAAGGCTCACTAACTTTTACGATTCATTCATACACTCCCGTTCCTTGATTATATTCTCTAAACAGCTTAAACTAGACGCTGGATGTGGTTAAAAAAAAAAACGAAATCTCAGAGTCAATTTATTCCTTCGCAAATAAAGAATGGCGACCTGTCCGTGAAAAAGCATAATCATTCCAATGAGGCAAATAAAGTTTGCTCACCTGCTTGACTGAGAAATCTACCTCTTAATTAATTAATATAAATATTTCTTAACCACACTAAATATTTTTTTTTATAGTAGGCTAACTCAAAGATACTCTGAAGACAGGTATACTTTTGAAAAAGGTGGATGCTTTAGTTGATGATTTTTGTCATGTTATATCTTTCATTTCATATTAATAAATACAAAAAAAATCTTCATATCATAGCCTCGAATGTTTGTATACTTATTTTTTCGTACTATTTGTCTTTAAATTGCAGCTACTCCATAAATAAACCCCGAAATTTCAGCGAAATTAACCGGCTTCTTTGTCGGCACCTGGTTTATTTGTAAAAAAACGAATTGTCAATAGTTTGACCAGTTTGACTAATGTAAGTGACTTCTTATTCTTTGTTTGTTTGTAATTTGTTTGTTTGCTTTTAATTTGTTTGCTTGTCGTGGCCTGATGGTAAAGACGGGCTAAACAGCATCAAGTGGTCGAGGAGAATTTTTGTCACGGCAAGTTCGAGAGGAGACAACATCCCAGTGTCGGCATTATTATTCTCGGTAGATGGCGCCTCTAACAGTAACAGGTCCCTATTTGGTCTGCTGCACCGATATTTATGCAAGTTGCAGGGGCCTCTTGTCTTCGTCGGCTGTCGAGGGACAGCTCAGAGCACAATAACTTGTCGCATTGCAGAGACCACAAGAAGAACACAAGAAGTTCATGCAACAGAAGAAGAAGAGAACTCACATTTGAAAAGACGAAGAAGGTCGGGACGATGACTCGATCTCTGTTCGACGATTACACCGGCGAGACGAAACCTCCGCCCATTGGTTGAGAGCTGAAGAGAGAAGAAACAGGAATAAGTTGAAGTTTTTCATCTGAGGACTTGGGTAATGAGGTGTCTTGATTTTGTCAAGGAAGCAACAGGTTGACGCTCACCTCTTGTAGAAGGGTTTGAACGCGGTCCCTTCATTGGACGGCGGCGCTCCCCCGCCCCCCATCATGCCCCCCGTGTGATTGTGATGATGATAGGACGCCTCCGTCCTCTCCTTGTGCGGCGACTGCTGTTGCAATCTCGTGAAACTCGTGAGGAAGTTCTGGTGACCGCCTCCAGGTGCTGGCCCGTACCCTCCAGACGACGTCGACGACTGCGACCCTTGACCCTGGCCGAAACACGAGCCGGGGATGTTCCCGGCGACGCTCGGCAGCTTCATGTTAGGCGGTGTCTGTGGCGGGGTGTCCGTCTGTACTTCGGGAAACCCCGACGCACCGACCGACGCCGGACACGGTCCGTTGCCTCCGCCGTGACCTCCCATCCCCCCGCCGTACGGTCCGGAGAGGATCCCGCCGTACCGCGAGTACGGCGCCGCGGCGGCGCCCGACGGACTCATCGCCGCCGACGGCAACGCGAAGCTGTTCATACTCATGTTCATGCCCATGTTCGAGCCGCAACCTCCGTTGCTCGGCATCAGCCAGGGCTGCTGATTCAACGAGGCGGGAGGCGGCGTCTTGCACGCCGCCGTGTCGGCGAGACTCCAGATTTTCGGCTTCGTCGCCGGGATCGGGACGCCGCAGTCGCTGCCGCTGACCTTGTGCATCTCGTCCTTGAGTCCCGGGTGCATGCCGTGGTGATGGTGGTGGTGATGGGAGAGATGGTGGTGGTTGCCGACCATGAGGAGGTCGCCCGGCTTGCGCTCGTCGTCGTCGAGGTCGTCGTCGTCGTCCAGGCACTCTTTATCGAGGTGGTGTTCGGCCTTCACGTGGTGCATGGAGTCTGTGGGGCACACAGACCAGCGCACATTCAATACACATTACATTACAACGAGGAGATAACATCTCTTAAAGGAGAACAAAATAAGTTTAGTGATATTTCAGTGTCAGAATGTTGTATGTGTTCATATAACATAGACATGCTTGTTGGTTATGAAAAAAAATCGGAACACACCTTGGCAGACGTTCTTGCGCAACGCTACGAGAACGATGACGTCACTGGGGCGTCGCACGGGTGGCTATGCATTGGTTATATGGGTGCCGCGTGAGTTCGTATGCATGCATGCAAGTCAGTCTATATTCATTCATGCACTAACTTATGATGTACAATGCAATTTAAAGATCAAATAATAGTATCATACTATTTCATAATGCCAAAGTGTTTGTTTACAGCTGTAATAGTAAGGAAAAGGCATGCATGCCATCGCCGCGAACACCGATTCCCTAATAGAATGAAAGCGCCGAAACGATTCACTGTTTTGAAAGCTAAATCCAAAGCTCATTCAAAGCTTCCTTCGTCTCAAAGTATTAGTGTTATACAAACTGATTGATCTTATGATATAAATGATTAAATTATCACGTTCACATAGATGGGTTTATAGATACGCATTCTATTACCGTCTTACCTCATCAATTGTCTCACTTTCCCGACGACACAAACATTCACTCAACAAACACTCAAAATCACTAGACATTGGTTGCGTTATTTTAGTTTCATTATTCCATCTTCAGAATGTTTTATGAGTTAAACTATAAAAATGCTCGTAGGTAATAAATTTAGATTAGATCATTATACACTTGAGAAACTTGCATGCGTAGCTCTCAGGAATTTGACGCCTCACCCAAGCAATGCACCCAAGAGGCCCTGATATGTTTATGAGTTGTAGGCGTAGGTTTTTTCGTCACATGAAAATCAGTCGAGTTCCTGCAGTCACTGAGTCAGGATGTGAAGAAAGTGTAATTCAAATATATAATATTAGTATAATCCGATTTAATAATGACTCAGTGTTCGTTTTAGGGTTTTAATAATACAGAAAAGTAAGTGCCTCGGGTATCATACCGCTACTCGTATAAAATAGATCACCTCAACTATCGGAAAGTGACACGCAAGATTTGGATGTTTCGTTTAGACTGGACCCGGAAGAAGAAGCATCAGATAGTGAGGACTCCAAACCGACAGTGAAAATGAAAGTGACAGTGATAATACTACTCCACATTTATTTTATTTTGTATTTTGGTGCTGTTTGTCCACCCTGTTTAGATTGTGCCGTGAATGTGGGGCACTCGTTGTAAAAACTAAGAGGTGGAGTCGAGGGGCTATGCTAGGGGTGACGACCACGTGTGAAGCAGGTCATAAATTACACTGGCAATCTCAGACTATGAAGGGCAATCAACCCAAAGGCATTTGTTTTTCACGCACTACTTTTGATCAACAAATTAAAATGTATTTTCAAAACGTACTTGAAAATGTGTGGATGGAACAGAAACAGTAAGTACAGTACCTACTCGCAAAATAATTAAAATAATAAAAAGGGGTTTTTAGTGACACAATCAAATTGCCGTCTAACCGTACCAATGTTTCACTTTCCTGAGAACACAAACATTCAAAATCACTCGGCATTAGTTTGCACATTCCACGTTTACACCATCAATTATTATATCTTTTCGTCCCGAATATAATCTGAACAGTGATATCGTTCTCGTCCACTAAAACAACACTGTCTAGATCAGTCTATGGCCTATGCATATTCTGGTTCAAACTGATGCGGTAATATAGTTGTCTCTACTCATTATCCTATTGTATAGTGAACGGTTCACAGCAAGAATAATGCAGTTAGCGTATTAGAAATTAGTTCACAAAATAAATGCACAATATGAGACACAGAAGTGTTTCTACGTCTCGTGTTGGAGTTGGACACGAACTGCATGTGTGTTGTGTAAAGAACAGATGAGTGTCGTGTCACACTTGATTTTGTTTATAGCCATGTGCTCGGCCGCGCTGCGACTCATGACTCAGAACACATGGCCGCGCACCACGTACGTCACGCATGAGATGAATATTCGTTGAGCGCTACATGAAATAAATCATAAAAAAATCAGGAATTTTTTTAAAAATATGCGGTTTTCACTAAAATGCATAGAAATAAATATTACATTGCATACTTCTCGTATTTAACGTATTTTGTTCTCCTTTAATATCATGCAGCATTCGACAACACTCTTGGGACATGTAAAACATATTTTGCATACATGAAGCTCTTGGAAATTAAAAATTAAGGGGTCAGCAAAGCAAACTGGACTAGCCCATTTGTGTATAATGTAGGTATATGTTAGAGGAATATTAATGGTAGTTTTATCCATTAGACAGTACAATACAGCCACGAGTAAAATAGAATAATTCAGATTAATATCATTTTCATTGAATAATATAAGTATTATCTTTCTATGTTTTATTTATTGTATAGATAGAAAATAAATTATTGCCCAAATTTTACACATAATAATTATAACTTTTCAAGAAATGTGATATTCATTTTTCTGAATCATTCAAATTATTTTCATACATTGATGAATGATGAAATACCTATAGGTATCGATAGCTATAAATACCTATCGGCCAATAAGGATCTTGCAATTTGAGTTATTCGACTGATAATATTCATACGCAGCTCGTAGAGCTTAGAAGCTGGCTTTACTAAACCTATGCGGGTTGCCGTATCACGATATCTATAATCCGCCTCAGGATTTACATTCAAGGATTATTAAAGGACTCCACATCATTATCGACTTACGAAGCCACCAAAGTTGTCGTTTCAACTGGACTTGAAAAACAGAACCGAAAAGCAGCTTGACAAGTCTCCGATTACGACACGACATTTTCATAAAATAAATCTAAATATTTTAATTCGCTATATTTCAGAATAGTAGATAAGAATTGTAACGATTGTATTCTTGACATGCCTCCTGGCGATT
This sequence comes from Leuctra nigra, assembly GCA_934045905.1. Lineage (NCBI taxonomy): Eukaryota > Metazoa > Arthropoda > Insecta > Plecoptera > Leuctridae > Leuctra > Leuctra nigra. The sequence goes on along the minus strand of OW203764.1, from coordinate 15,663,429 downwards.
TGGTTTAGAAATCACACATCCGAAATGTGAAAGAAATCAAAGGATCGTGAAGAAAGCCTATCACTTGAGTTGCCAAATAAAGTTGGTCATATATCAATCTCGTACGCAGTCACGTGGTATGACTGGGCTGACAGTTATCAGGTGTTTTGCATTGAGTTGGTGCGGTGTGCTGTGCTACAAGGCTATAGACTTTAGTTCATAATTCATAATTTTTCATGTGTGTTTTGCAGAAGCTTTACAGTGGAAGACGTATTAGATTTGATGTAGGTACAAGTGTCATTTTGTATCATAATTAATTTGGGACTTTTTGTTGGAAAATTAGAATCTCTTTTTAATAAAAAAATAAAAAAACGTAAAAATTATAAAAATTATCTAATTAATTTACAAAATAATTAAAATATTCGTATTTTATGTTAAACAGAAAGTTTTTCTCATTATTAAAATTTGTTAAATAGTATACTTACGTAATTTAATTTAGCAATTAAAAGATAAGTATAGTTTGAAAAATTAGTAGTGTTAATAAAATAATAAAATAGTTCCAATTAGGGATGTTATTGAACAATACCTGAACTCCTTGAACTTCCGTACTATATTTGAACTTCAAGTTGCTAATGACGTACGTATAGGCAACTGAAAGCTAATTCGGTTATCTTCCCTCATTTAAATATTTCCATTTTATTCACGTTCTTTTCCATGTATAATCAACATTCATCTATATGACCATTAAAAAGTTATAGGCCTGCCGGTTTTGAATAATTTGACACTCATTTTTATTACGCTTGTATTATTTGATCAGGACATGAAACCGGGTCAACAGTGTCAGTTTCACACTATGATAGATTGATGCCGTCAGATACCAAACTAATTTAAATCGCTAAGATGCCATTATTAATGTTGGCATAAGTAGTTGATTTCTTTTATATACTAATTGGCATTCGGAATTAAAATATTTAAGAATTATTCGTATGTAAAATATCACCTGTCCCAATAAAGGAATAGTTTTGACGGTCTTTTGTAAACCTCTCAAGTTTATTGTGAATTTAAACGAAATTAAGTGTAGTTAAATTTAAACTTGGAATGATTGATGAACAAGGTTTAGCTTTCAGAATGTTGTATATGCAATGAGGCTTTCTAAGGCAGTGCATACAACACAATTAACTGTCTGTGGTTTTTCTTCTCTACGGAGATTTCGCGGAAATTACGCGTCTCCGGGTGGTTGTGAGGGAGGGCGTCGTAAGGGGGGTTGTGGAGGGAGGGGGGGGGGGGGTGATGAATATCGACGTCGGGGGTTTAGCGAGGCGTAACACCAGAGGAAAACAGTGCGACGCCTGAAGGGGAGGAATGGCAGGGATTTGTGATACGCAAGTGCCAACCTATCCATGCCAAACCAGGGGTGGACACGGAGGGCCTCGTAGTTAGCATTTGTTCGCTCATTCGACATCGTCGCCAGAGGTTGTGAAGGTTTTGGAGGTAACTTGCAAGTCATTGTGACGTGAAGACGATAACGAAAATGAGAATCATAAAGTTGACATAAGCTTTCGGAAAAGTTCAAAGTTCCAATTTGTATTCGATCCTAAGGAATTCGATGTAGCCGATGTTTCAACAGGAAGAAGTTTTAACCTCTTTAACCAAAGTCACTTCGCGCTTCAAATAAAATATTTTAGTTATAAAATATTGTTGGTTGAGGTTATTTTAATAATTTTAACCCCTTGTTGCTTTGGTTGGTTTTTCAGACTTTCTTTTATATACCTAACCGAAGATAAAGAATAGATCAAGTCATGCCCATGGGTCCAGCTATATAAATAAGGATATAAAAAACCAACCCTTTTATAAGTTTGTCATTAAATGACAATCTCCTTGGGACACCCCTGACCTCCAACATAGGGGACGAAAAGTGCTCCATGGACCGCACGTCCGACCAAGGGTGTCAGAGGGAGGAGGAGGGAGAGATTGGGATAATTTCATTAAGAGCCTGGAATGAGTTTGAAATATCATCCAGAAAGCGGCGCGGCTCTCAATTGAGGGAGTGAGAGTGTGGGTTTATACACTTAACTGGAGTCATCCACAAGTGGCAGTTTAGCAAATCTTACTTACAGATCAAAGAGAGGAGTGGAATGGATTGCTTGGTTCAATTTATTTACTATTGGGGGACGGAAGCTTTCTATTACTTCCAGTGAAGGAGGGCAGTGACAATATTTGACTGGAGGATGACTCTTAAAACACGAATGATCTTAAGCGAATCTATAGACTCTTCATTGACAACAAGCATATGTAAACTAATGGTAATACAAAGGAATACATGATCATTTTGAGTGTTTTGCAGATAGTTTTTAATGTTCTCATTAGTTTTAGATGTTGACATATTTCATACGAAACAAGTGATACCGCCCGTGATATGGGTTTACAGACAAAATATGTAAAACGATGATAATGAGATAAAAAAGTAACTCTGCATTGGCCAAAAGACACTAAAACATTACGCACGTCCTTGTAGTATGACAAAAGGTAATTTAGATTATTTTATAGTAATCGAGGATCAAATTTCCAGTGTATAGTCCGATTACTGTAATTATGTTTTTAATTCTGGTGCTTTTGAGTATCGAAGAGGACTTTTGAACATACTGAAATATAAAATCAATACAAATTCAGGTTCAGAAATTGGAAACTGGTTTTGGATGCCAAGTACTTTCTTGACATTAAAACAAGATTAAAAATCATGTTAATAATGAAGTAACCCTGTTTTAATGTAATGCAAAATAATATACTGATAAAAAAATATACTTGGCAAGATTGTAATGAGGGTTTTGATCGAGTTAGGAATCGGACGCGAGCGACTAAAAGCTACAGCGATTTCACACTGTTCATCTGCATGAGGGAGGCTGGGATGTGAGCTCCACTGACTGATTGACAAGTGAAGAGGAAGAACAAATCTCATTTCATCTGATCACGCCAGTTCGCTGTGTCCACATTGAGAGAGAGAGAGAGATCATTGGCTACATCATCACGGAGGACCACCAATCAGAATCACCATGTCAAACGAACAGGGGTCGTTGATTGCCGGGGAAAACGAGGGAAAAAAGAGGGAAAATATTTAGTGACGAGGGCAGGATTTAATTGGACTTTGTTAAAGCGTTAAAGAACAAATTTATTTAAATTCTTGCATGTAGATTTAAAAATTGATACATGCAGCCAATGCAGCAGAAATGAATGATTTTCGAACAAAATCAGATCGTAAAAACTAATTTTGGTAAAATTTACTAAAACATTATCACATATTTTGGAAACTTTAAATGGGAAAAAAATCATCATGAAATAACTTTTTATTTTACTTCTAGGGAAAATTTAATTTCCATAAAAACCATAAAATATCTAACAAATCATAAAATTATGCAATTTTCGTAATATTTATTTAAAAATTATAACGCCTTTTGGAAATTATGGAAAAGTGAGAAAACACAAGGGTGATGTAGGCACAAGGTGCTTGGTCACTTCGCGTCTTTGGGTGATTATGAGGATGATTGTGGGATGATAACAGAGGGGTGTTGGAAAACCACGTAAATCAGGGTGGCTGCGGGAATCGAATCCAATAAAGTAAGTTCAAAATCAGTCTAAACACTTCTAAATGGGTGACTAGAATGTATTTTTCGGTCTAACCAACTTTCAAACTTTAGCAAGAAGGAGTGGTTGCTATAGCAACTGGTCAGGTTGACCTGTTTCCGTTGTACTCTTTTTCTATCCACCGGTTTGTTTGTATTTTCGTGTCATTAGTCTTGTTACTCTGCGGGACGTGGATTGGTCGTGACGTTCTATCAAGAGGGGATAGATCACGCTGCGTTCAATGTTTAACCGCGTCAATCAAATAGCCCCGAGAAGAATGGCCAAATCGCGCAGGTCACAGGTCTCACGAACTAGTTCCAGGGAGCGAACTATTCCACCCAAAACGTTACTTTCGAACACTCTTTCTTTCAAGAGCAGCATCACGAGCTTTCAACATTCGAAAAGTGATATTCAAAAGCAAAAACTAGAAATACAATACACTCAGCATTGGGGAAATTATAGTTTTTTGAGTTTTTTTTGAGTTTCGAGTTTTTTTAGACTTTCGTAAAACTGTTTTATTCCTCAATATTTTGACTTATTGGGACCCTATTCTCTAACTTTAAAATCCCTGTTCTACTGGAATCCGATTCCAAGCAACGTTAATCCATATGGCCATGAATCGGATTCCAGAAGAATATGGCATATTTACGTTATAGAATAACCTATTAACTTGGATTTATCTGATTTATTTACCTTGCGTTGCATTAAACTTGCGATTTTCAATTTACTAGTCTGGTTTCTACAATCCGTACAAGATGCATGACGAAGAAACGATTTTATTGGACTTTTCCAGTCTCTTTACATCTGTTCTAAAGAAGTCCCTGTACGTGGAACGGCGTTAATGGCGAAGGATGAATGATTAATGAGCTAAAAGGAGTTGAGGACTGTGTGGGAAGGATCGATTCAACCATTAATTGGAGCTGGAGCGACGGTGGAAGTCTTGGTAAACCACAATCAGGACGGGAATGGGGGGAGGTATTCTACTGGCAACCAGCGTCTGGTTTATTGATAGCGAGGACCTCCTTTTAGGCACTCCTATCTTATATTTCTTCCACTGTTTCTCAACAACAAAAAAACAAGAGTTTCATCAAACTCGACTGGCTGAAAGTTTGACAGTCAATTAATTTAAATCTAAATTGAATAGTTGCATACCAAATTTAATTCAGTAGCAAGGAATTGATTAATTGATTCTAGTATATATAGATTTCTCACAACAGTATATAATGTTACTGTATGAATTCGTTTGCGTCCCTAAAAAATAAATCATTTCAAATGCCCCGCTAAATTTTGATGCGAAAATATAGTTTGACGTTCTTTGGAGTAAAAACGTGATTTCAAGCTTTTTTAAAAAAATAGTCTAAAACTGACCTTTATCATCTCTTCTTAGATCTTTGATCTTGTCCGTGTCCATGAGCAGGTCATCCTTGTCCTTCTCATCATCGGATCCCATCGCATCGTCATCGTCGTCGGTCTTGTTCTTCGGCTCCCACGTCATCTTGTTCTCCTTCTTCAGCCGCCGTCGCGCGTTGGCGAACCACGTGGACACTTGCGTCAACGTCATCTTCGTGATGATCGCCAACATGATCTTCTCCCCCTTGGTAGGGTACGGGTTCTTCTTGTGCTCGTTCAGCCACGCTTTCAACGTGGCCGTGGACTCGCGGGTGGCGTTCTTGCGACGGGCGGCGAGGTCGTAGCCGGCGCCGTAGCTGTGGACAAAGACGAGGAGGTTAGAGAGGAACACGTCGACGAGAGGGTCTTGGAGGTCGTAGTCTACGCCAGCTGACAAAGATGAGGAGGTTAGAGAGGAACATGTCGGCGAGATGGTCTTGGAGGTCGTAGCTGTTGAAAAAGATGTGGAGGTTAGAGAGGAACACGTCGACGAGATGGTCTTGGAGGTCGTAGCTGTCGACAAAGATGAGGAGGTTAGAGAGGAACACGTCGACGAGATGGTCATGGAGGTCGTAGCTGTTGACAAGATGAGGAGGTTAGAGAGGAACACGTTGGCGAGATGGTCTTGGAGGTCGTAGCTGTTGAAAAAGATGTGGAGGTTAGAGAGGAACACGTCGACGAGAGGGTCTTGAGGAACGGGCTTAATTGTTTCTAAACACTAAAAGTTTCATGAGGCTGTATAAACGTGCTTTCGTATTTCGTAAAAGCTTCACTGAGTTTTTTGATTTTACATTTCTGTAAAGTGAGCTTTTACAGAAATGTAAAGTCTGAAAAGTCAGAAAGTTTTCATATTTAAAATGTCTGTAAAGCTTCAAGAAAGTTTATTTTTCCAATTTCTGTACATGTTACACTGCTGAGGTGTTTATATTTTCATTTCTGTAAAAGTTTCAATGAGTTATTATATTTTACTTTTCTCTTAAAGCTTCACTGAAGTTTTCATATACATTCCTGTAAAAGCTGCATTGACACCCTGCATATCTAAAAGCGTCCCTGAAGGCTTCACATTACACATCACATTTCAGAAAAAGCTTTACTGAATTTTTAATATTTCTGTAAAAGCTTCTTAGTTATATTATTAATATTATATTTATATTGAAACTCGAAGTTTTCATAATTTCATTTCTTATACCTTCTAACATAGATAGTATTTTATAGATACATGACGTATATTGAACTGCTTACAATTTTTAGTATCATTAAGCCTAGATTCATAAAATAACTCTTCAGTTGTCTCATTTGACTAAAGTCGTGATTTCTGAAGGCCGTCGGTGCACGAACAAAGTTATCATTGCAATATGCAAATTTACGTGTTCGAAAAAGAAAAACCCTATAGTTGAAATTATGCATTCCACGCAAAGTTACGACATTTTAAAATAACACATGGTCACACCTGCCTATAAAATACTGCACAGTTGTGTCGTAAAGAGTAAGATTTTATTCGTACATTTGGAACCACCACATGTTGCTAGACCATTTCAGCTTTATGTAAATACCTACTTGTTCCAAGCAAGAATTGATTGACAATAACAAAAATAAAGTCTCATGGAAGCAATATCTAAATGAAACGTGTCAATTTTCTTCACCAACGAATAAATATGTAAATGCTATTTAGAAAACGATTTGCATAAAGCATTTTAACTAATTTCAACTAACTGGTTCATACTGGATGAAAATACAATACAGTACGTTTGACAGTATGTATGGCTGAAGTGTGCTATGTGTGTATGTGCCTGCTATGTGTATACGTAGGTATATATGTATTTCTTAATTTGATTTAACTATTTTAAAAAACTAAATAAAAAAATAGTATTTTACAGGCAAAGCCAAAATAATACTATATGGTTGATTATTGAGTTGCTTTTTGTTTCGAAATTTTGGAAGTTTTAGGCTCATCTTACAGGACAAATTTCTTCATTAAATCCCCATTTCTCTGATCAAGCTTATATAACTTTTGAGCTTATTAACTTTATTTATTAACCATCAGAAGATTTTGAAAATAAATTCACCTGAAAATCCTTAGAATTGATGTTTAAATGTTTGCCAAATTTAAATAAGGTTTATAGAACACAGCGTTAAATTACTATCAAACCACGATTTTGCATAATGAAGACCATCCCTATTTCAATTCTAATAAAAACGGAAAATTTTAACATGTAACGTTTTCGCCAATTTTGTTTTGGGTGAAAATAATTGACACAATTTAGACCAATTCAGAATCGATCTATAGGTGGTCCAAAAGTTTTATTTTTCGGATTCAGACATCTATAGATACAAATCTAAGTTCTGATCGTTTTATTTTAATGACACGTCCATGAAACTAAATAAATCGAAAAGAGGCAGAGCCATATATATACAAGTCATCATATTATGAAACGTTAGCTTCACTCATTTCACCCTAATAACCAAATCGACCCTAAAACCAACAAATACGTATCTATAGCTTTATGCTTGACTATAATCCCTTGAGTCAATATTAGCCACAACTTTACTAAAACAAACATAAATATTGAAATGAATAGTTCAGATAGGTAACTAAATAGAGTGTAAATATATGTCACTACGGACTTTACAGAACTCCGCTTTACAAACTCCCTTCTCTCATATATTAATTTTATGAATACTTGATGTTAATTTCTTACAAAATGGCCTCGTCTGATGGTAATCTCCGTTCCAATGTGCGTGAACGGGACATTTTCGATGTACGACTGCGTGTTGGTAACGCATTTAAATGAGGCGTGCGTGCGTCCCGCTCCGACATCAATGAGTGATAAGGATCGGTGTTATCAGTCGCGATGTCGATGGAAATGTTGTTTTCTCGCCACTTTGTCACGGCGGCCATGTTGGATGATGATGATGATGAAGATGATTGGACGCCGGAATCGATCACTTGTGTTTAATGATAAGATAATTAGTGTAATCAAAAGTGGTTGTTATGTAATGCAACTGATGCAATACACTACAATGATTCAAGATATTTTCATGTTAAAATATTTACCCCTGTGCCTATTTATTTGAGAGATTAGCGAATTTTTAATCGCTATTTAACAAGATGCAATTCATAATGCAAAATGCATTAATTTGTTCAGATTTCAGAGCCTACTTTTATATTGTCTTGTATTCGTAAATTCCCTCTAAGTACAAAAATCTGCCAACATTTCAAGGGTGAGTAAACTTGAAAGTCAAGATGACTCTCAAGTCTTTCTCATGGATAATTTGTTACTTTGGTCACCACATTTTCTTTTACACACACTCACGTAAGACACGGAATTTGTCCGATAGTATTTTTTTCATCTATAAAAAGGCATTTTCCTCTCTCCCTCCTTTTTTCTTAACCACCACGGGTTTTCTCTCACACTATGTTGAATCGCAGCGTGCTTCAAGAGTTTTGTGATTTCGCAGCCACTGGCTCTAATAGCTATCCGATCGATCTTGATGTGTCTGAGAGAGAAAGAGATCTCTATCTGTCTTTCAGCACTCAAGACTCCCCCCCTCAACACCCCCCATTTTCATCCCCCCACTCCGAGTAACTTTGCCCACCGATCCTATAAGGGAGTTTTTCATGAGTACGCAGGTTTCATCCCCTATTAAGCCAAACTTCTTTTCGCGTTGCCGATGTATAAAGAGAGGAAGAGAGTAGACGACAGGAGAAGGGCGGCCATTGGAGAGCAATAAAACAGACGACAAACAAAGAAAGAAAAACGAGGAAATTGTGAGGAAAACAATGGACTAGTCTAGTTTGATTCCCCCCCTCTCTCGCTCTATCGTCTTCTTTTTTCTCTCTCTCGTTTCGCATGGTTTCAATCCGTGTTTCGAATGATTTTATTCCTTCGGTTTTGCAGCCGACCGATTCGACTCGATGGCTGCTAGTTGGGAAGAGAATATACCAGTTTGTTCACCTTTTGTTCGATTTCAGACGAATGGCGGAAAGATTACTTCTATCTCTTGTTATATATACTCACGTTGATACTTTATATTCTCAAGAAATTCAAGTAAATTCTTGTCACATGTAATTTTGTAACCAGAAACTGAACTTGGCTCAGCGATTAATAATATAAATTTGTAAAAAATAATTACATTTCTAAATTATGGTTTTTCAAATTCGAGTAAAAATAATGGAGATATCACAAATCACATTTAGAATCGGCCGATATAAAAATACAGTTTGAACATGAAATTTGTGTTTTCAACTCGTAAAACAGTTCCAAGATAAAGAAAAGTGGGAAATAAGTAGAAATGTCCACATTTCACCAAAAAGCTAAATTCCACATCAACAAAAAAAAAATCTCTCTACCCCACAAAATTAATCTTTTGCGTGACAATGTCATGTTTAAAAGTCACCGTAGCAATGGTATTATAATATTCCACCCCAAATGATCTGTTGAATCAAGCTTTCAGCAAATTACTCTGGTTCTGGACTCCAATCCTATCAAGTTATTATGGCGATACAGCAGGTAATGGCGTGTTGAATATTGTCAAAGCACGACCATATTGTATTACAATGTTGTAACAACTACGAAGGGTATATTTAGTATATGTATTCCTTGCACGTGACGCCTTCTACTAATTAGACTCTGAAATGAGGTGTCAAGTATCACATTATTATTATTATTATTACTACGTATGTATCATGTACTTTTCAACATGGCACGAAGCAGAAGGGAATTGTGGTGAACAATTTACTAGGAAGTGTAAAAAAAGTCAGCATGTTACGATAGTAACGAATTAATAGATTACTAATTGCAATTAAAGTAATTTGTCTTGAAAAAGCAAACACACGTTACATAAAAGATGTTCAAATTATAACCAAAGCGCAGTTTAATATTTATTTTAGACGCATCGTCAGATAATTTACCGAGTTTGTGTAATTCCGAGTCTGTGGATGATTATTATGATGATTGGGAGGTGATGTTGAAGAAATGAAATATGAAAAGTGGGAAATAGGCCGATTGTTAAAATTAATATTCCCAGAATGTATCTCTTTACTGAAGGAAATCACGGAAAAACCTCAATCACATTTCATGCGAGGAAAATTAAATTTTAGCTCAATCTCAACATCTTTTATAACAAATCTTGATGTAATCGAAACGAATTTCTATCTTCTCTCCTCTACTGAAACAGGCGTTTACATTCGATTCTATGTTTAAAGGAAAATCCACCTAACTCTCACACATCGGTTGTAACACACGGATGACATTTGTTCTCTGGAGTCTCTTCAACTTCATCCCCCCTTCTAAACACCATCATACCCCCTCAACGGGTGTTCTTCCACCTGACGTATAGCTCCTCCCGAATCCCCCGAGACCGTCCCGACGCCTCCAATCAATAACAGACGAGCGTCGGTAGAGGGCCATTTTGTCTCTTATTCTTTGTATCACACCGCACAATGACACGGCTACAAGCGAGTTCGTGGAGAATAACTGTTGTTGAAGACATTATGTGGCCGTCGGAGGATCAGGGGACAAACATATCGGATTGTAAGCGATGTCAAAGGTATTCTTCATTAAATTATATACGATGAATTTGGAGTCTATACCTAAAACCTGAATTATACGGTTCAATGTTTTGAATACAGATTCAAGATCAACAAGTAATTTAACAAATTATAAAGCGGCATCAGGACAAGTGAAAAGTAACCGATTGAGGTAAGATATGAGAAAACAACATACAGGAAGAATTTCGGCTAAAACAGGTTATAGTTATTATTTAAAAGTGTGGCTCAAAACTTGATCTTGAGACATGATTCACAAAATTGGTACTTTGTAATTCGGACTCAAAGATACAAAACTATAATGGTTTGTAATTTTTAGTTTTGCAGAGACGAATAGGTATGTAATTTTTAAATCTTTGCTTATTAAAATACTATTTGCCTTTGTGGAAAACTTCCAGTACCTATAAAGTTAGGATGAAATAAATGAAGGAAAGAAAGATGTGGAATGTCCTGCTGAACCGGTACTAGAATACAGGATTTTTAACTTTATTTTGTATAAGATTTTGTTATGAATCGATATTGTGAAATAATCATTACATGTTTAAACCAAGTGGGAGGTAAGCTTAGACTATAACCATACCTCCATAAGGTAAAAGTACATTTCTACCCAAGTGAAATAGCTGGGCTCTCATTGGCTGTTACCAAGGCAACTTGAAAGTTTATCCTTACCGGAAAGCATTATCAGGATGTAATACCAGTCCTTATAAACTTTATCCTGAATCTATTCTTGATCTAACATCAGTCGTTCGTAATGTGCAATGTTTCAAAGCTATACGAAAAGCCGATCAGGGTAAGCACCTCTTTTCCACCCTTCATTACACCGGTAATGACGTCTACCCAACGTTGTAAACTCAAACTTTATATCCATTATCGTAAAACTTGTACAACACGGGTATTTGAACATCTCCCTAGTTACTCGTTTCGCTTTTAATGTTATCCACAGGTCTGTTTATAGCTACGCACCTTTAACCACCCTTTTGATGGACGTTATACCATATTTACCATGGATCCAAAAACCCGACCACATAAAACGGGAAGTTATGAGTTTGCGCATCCTAATACGCGCAACTAAAACAATCTGCAAACATTCGAACAAATGCGATGATTCCATTGGTGCATATGAGGTGGTAATCGTTCCTGATTGGACGATATGGTCGTCATTTAAGATTACAACGGGTTTGAGGTCTAGAGGGGAGCTGCAGAGAATGCTGGCGAGCTCTAGTAACGTCTTCCTGAACTTCTCAAAGTTTACCCTCGGCAAACAAGCTCGCTCAGTGACTGAGATTGGAAATGTTTCAAAGATGAAAACTTCGTTTTTCTTCCTACATCTTGTTATTTTATAAGAGACTGGAGGGAAGAAAATAGCAAATATATAAAATCCACGTACGATGCCAAAATGTAGGTATAACATTTGAGCTTTTTATTCAGTTAACTTTTTCCAGAATAAGAGATGAAAGAAGAAATGCTTCAAAGAAACACATTTGTTACTTGAAAGCAATTTTTATATGATCTCATCAATGTTGAGTTTTCAAAATAACAATTGATTTCTAAAATAGTATTGATTCATATCATACGAGAACTAATCAGCAACATTAAAAAATTACTACTTTCATGCGGTATTTTCTTACATATTTCAAAATTCTTATTTCTAAACCAGGAAAATAAATACCCTTGTACGAGCCCCTTATTCCAGAATAAAAATATCTGAAGAGAAACTCATTAAAATATAAACTGATGTGATTTTTTAAATAAAAATAATCGCTTTATAATTTGCTTGAGATAAAGTTGAGTATAATGTCAGAAAGAAAGATACATAATTGCTCGTGCAACATTTTCACTTGGGTAGACTCTGCGTCAAATCATTGTCGTGGAACGAAATGTTTTGTGCGGATTTTCTTCAGCCTCAACGTAATGCATCTTTGTTATATTCTTCAGACCATACAGATTTCTTTCAACTTCTGTTAAACTGTTGAAGGTCTGGGTATATGAATAAGAGTAGGTAAATGAGATATAAGGTTTTTGCATAGCTCAATGTGTTAGTGAATACGATTGTTGAAAATTCTCACATACTAATTAGATGAAATTAATTTATAAATCTATGTCCATGGTGTCTGTATCTAAGAAACCACACCGTAAAAACAAGAAGCCAAAACAAGGAGAATAAAAACAACTCCTGCAGTGTATTTTAGGTAGATTTTATCCTGAAACAGCCCCTAAAATGTGAGCCAAAATGGACATTATTTCATGAAGCCGTTTTGGATTAGGGTCGTTTTCAGGAAAAATGCGACCTATTCCTGTTTTTGCCAGTTGTTATCACAGCGTTGTTTTGTTGTACTATTATTAGGTTCTCTGACTTATTTTTAATGCATTTGTTTGGTCGTAGAATAAAATTGCGAAAAAGGAAATAAATATCATAAAAACTACGAATTTCATATCTTACACAATTTTTAAAACTCGGAAAACTTCGTGCAAGATAAAAATATTTTTCACAAGAAAAAATCCTAAAGATCTCGAAAACGATAAAATGAAAAACCAACACCAAAACCCCGTTCCATATAAAACCCCAAAAGCTAGTTCCATTTCATTTATTATATAGATACCATGGCACCATCTCTCTAGGTTTATTGATTTGCTTGTAAAACCAAGTGCCAACATGGCTTGGCCAACACGCCATTGCATTAGCATAAATACAGGCAAACCCACGGCAGCCCCCGTTATATAGGCATCACTGCACGGCATCAAGGGACGAAGACAATAAACAAACATTACATTGTCAACCACACGAAACTCCATGGAGTATAATGTGGACATTGTGGGGACAACCTTATGTCTATTACATACACAATATTACATGGTGGCTAGCGTTTTGGATTTCTGATCACGAGACAAGATAACAAATTTGTTTGAATGGTTTTGTTGATTTCACTCTATCATATAACTACTTAAAAATATATGAACTGTTGTTGATAATGTGATTGGACTTTTTTATTATCTAGAGTCAATGCACAAAAGACACGATATTGTTGGAATAAAAGCAGGTTATGTTATGATCGAACGATGAGTAGGTTTCATTTGAATTTCAAGAGAAAGAATGAACACATTCAATTGATTTATGATACTTTGAAAAATTTAAATTGACCCTATAATTCCAAACTTATAGGAACTTCAAAATAAATGTTATGGTTCATGATTAGTAAGTACAATTTTAAATTTAAATTAATTACGACCGATGCATTTTGTGAAATTTACTAGACCACACAATGTTTTCATTCCTATAATAATGCGCCACCCTTACAAAGAAATTTTAAAAATTGTTAATTTTAAATTTGATTTGAGCCCAGCTGTAAAGGGGTGATGGATATTTTGACTTGACTTACCCATAAGCCGCTAACGTAGGGTCGTAAGGGTAGTAGCCCCCTGCTTGTTGGAGACCCGCGCTCGTCCATGCCGACATGTCCGCGGACGATCCGCCGTCTTTCAACGCGTAGGGGTTGCTCTGCAAAACAGAAACAACATGTTCGATTATTACCTTCGAAAAAATTGAAAACTCTAGATTTTATACACATAAATATTTGCTATGTTACTAAACTCGTTATTTCTTCATAAATAATATAAATGTTAGTCATAACCTAAATATCTATAAAATGTGTTAATGCATTCTTTATGAAAGCATTACATGTACACACCACCGTATATAGAACGTTATTGGATTTGTATAAAGTAGTTGGCACCTATGAGAAGAAACATGCTCTTTACTAGGTTTTCTGTGAAGTACATCAGTTGTCAAAGTGATGGTGAAATATTGTCTTCGATTCAGTAAAGATGTGTTCTTATTTTCTCCAAGAAAGCATCCCCACATGCCCACGGGGAGCTTTCCATACTCGAAGAACATGTTATAAAGATTCCGACACCAGACAGACTTTTATTCCATCTTTAATAATACATCTTCTCTCTATAAAATATCTCGGAGCTAAAAGGAGAGAAGTTACATAATATTGTGCAGTGACGAACCTATTTTGACACACTATACCTTCCGCTTGAGAAATTCTTTTCAATATAAATGTATAGCAGAGTAAAAAATTCGATACTTGATATTTGAAACTCCCGCCTATTCGCAGGGCCTGATTTTATAATTCTTATTTTTCATTGTCCTTAGGGTTTGACGTCATATGAAGAGATTGCCAATTGTTTGTAGGTAATACCAAACTTGATTCAATAATTGTAACGTCAAAATAAGAACGAATATGAGAATTAAGATGATAAAGAGCATTCGAACCCTGACAAGGGCACCTAATATACAAAAATATGCAAATTGGACAGAAGGAAAAAAAATAATATTAATTAATTACAGTAGTTGCTATATAGACCTGCATGGAAAGAAGAGGTCCATTTAGGAAAAGATCAGAGTACAATTATATTGAATAGGTATTTCAAAATATAAAAAATAATCTATCAACAAAGTTATAGATAAACTGTTGGTTTCAATAAATGTAAAAATTGCCGGAAATTCTGCTATCCAATCCCAATTTTTCCGTATTAGAAAATGTCGTAAAAAATTAGTCAGATGATTCTGGAATTGATTTCTAATCTTGTTCAAGGAATTGTACGTCACCAATAGCAGGAAAATAATGAAATGCAAGTGTGCAATTGTCGAAAGTAGACGTTGCAATTAACCACTCAATAACTACACACACAAAAAACATGTTTACACCCTCCTAAAAGAATGTCCAAATTCCCAACTGTCCCACTTATATGCATGACAAGAAACAATTTCCAGACAATGTTTTAACTATTATCTGCGTCCTGTTTTTAGTGGACTCTATAAAAGATTATCTGAAATCTAACAGTCCGAAAACTTTCCCTTCTCAGTGTGTGCGTAGAAGACATTAAATTAAATGGTCACCCAATTAAGTTAAACTCTGGAGATTTCGATAGGAACTTGTTTCATTGTGCTTCGAGTATTGTTGAACCGGAAGACGACTATACACGACGATTTGACGAGTTCACATCTGACTTAGAGATTCCGTTTTGGACCAGGATGTTCAGATCGGTGATCTGACGACTGGCATTCAACTTGGTTGATTTCGCACAAAATCGAGAACGACACATTTGAATGGGACATTTTAGAATATTTCATGTCAGATATTCTGAGCAAGTTGACCCAATGTATTCAGGGTAGGATTATTCGGATTATAAGTATAAAAAGACTTACAAACAGGTGCGTAGGAACTACTTTTGTCATGGGGGGATTACGAAACCCGGAAGGGGGGTCTGGGGGGCGAAGTCCCCCAGTTTTAGCCCCGCAGGGCGTTTTTTAGAATTTAAACCATTTAAAAGTGATTCTGGGGCTCTAAAATTCCCAAACTGAAGCAAGAAACCCTCCAATTGTTGCCCCGCAGGGCAGTTTTTTAGAATTTAAACAATTCTTAAGTGATTTTTTGACACTAAACTTAATTTTGTTTGCTGAATGGGGGGTCAGCCTGCTCGAGTGGGGGGGGGGGGGGGGGGGGGATAATCCCCCCCCCCTTCCTACGCGCCTGCTTACAATGACTTATAAGAATTATGAATAATCTAATGATTGTTTTGGACGTATTAGTTTGATTAGACCTTGACCGATATGAAACACCCCATCTTCTCCCAACGCTTTGAGCCCAGCGTTTTATTTACAAGTATTCATCATGTGACATTTGCTCGATGCAGTTCGAACAAAAAACATTAAAAAAATTGTTAATTATCCAATAATCAGACATGAATATATATCTATACATAATTGCACACACTTTTTCACACTCATTCCAAACAACTATAGGTATTTTATCTTTCAAGTTGCTATTATAATTACAATTTACACAATGCAATTGAGCGAAATAATTACATCAAGAAATGACACTTTTTAAAACGTGTTTCATACCTTAAATTACAATATTCCTCCTTAGTTGTATAATAATTACTCGTCCTTCACTACCCATCACCAATATCGCCTATATTTTTATCTTGTCGGTTTTCTTTCGCATCTTCTGCAAACACGTCAAACATTGAAAGATAGCATTTACCTACTCGATATACTTTGACGTCGGCGAAACATCAAAGAGGCAATCTTATCACTATGCAGAGGCATCAAACATCTAGCCTATATTTCCCGCACTTGGGATAATATTAAATCAAAGTATATCAATAAGATGATAAAGCCAACCACTGATATATGGTATCGGATGAGACAGGTCTAGGAACTGTTTGGATGATAAGATTTATGAGCTCGGTGACATCTGTACCGTTGGACAAACATGTTGGGCAAAGTTTGATTTGAGCACGCTGTGATTTGTGAAATACAATTGATTACATTTTTACGTGAATATTGGTTTCCTGCTAAATAAAAAAACGCAAATAAGGCAAGACATGATTTAATATTAAAAAAAAATTAATCATACAGAAACGGTCACAGAAACGGTTGGTAAACGAGCCTTCGAAATGAATAAATAATATAGTGGGGCTGATTCTCAAAAAGTTTTTTTGTATTAACTGTCAATAAACACAGCAATTTTGTCATATATTGGTAATAAAATTTGTGTGTGATTCTAGCCCCTGTTTCGTAAAATGTGAAAAACCACAGATAACTGCGGACACTATTTTCAAATTATCCATCAGTAAAGTAGAGCCTGTGCGATATAAATCAAGATTCTCGTGAAACCAAGAACCATCTTGCTATAAATCAATGGGGAGACGAACTGGAGTAATGAATCTTTGTGAAAAAATGTATATAATCCGTTATAATGTGTATTACTTAATGTGAAAAACATACATAAAAAAAGAGATTCGACTCATAAGTTGCGAATGATGACTCTTCCTTAATTACATAAAAATTTGCTGTTTTCGTGTTTTCTGATTAATTGCTTATAAAATTATCAATCATTGTGTCAAAGTGTTTCATTGATTTGTCGGCGTTTTGTCTCCATCACAAAAGGAAACACAATCTTGTTTTTGATAAAACATCAATATTAGTTGTAAATGAGTGTGTAGATTTGGGATTTGATTGATAACTCAATGGCATATGCTCAAGAAAACACTTGTGGAAGAACAGGTGCAAGGTGCAAAGTGTGAGGCAATTGTTATAGCCGAGAAATATCACTCATTTCTCTAAATTGTGGATTCGTAGAAATTGTGGATTCGTTTGTAATTTCAGAGAGTTTATAAAAAAAAACAGTTCGCAAAAGCTAATATAATTTGTTTTATCTAGACTATGTTAAAACTTTTCTAAGTGTTATTTAAATATTAAATGAATAACGAAATAATTTGTGATCTGTTACAGTTGAAAGTATTTTATTCCTAAAGATAAACAAATTTAGCAAATCTTGTATTTGGTGTAAAATAAAGGTAGCAATTCTCGATATACGTATTATGCTGTAACGTATACGTATACATATCGATACACAATACGTTTTCATACGATATTATCAACAGGGTGCGGTTATTGAGAAATGAACAGCTTTTTAACAACACAATATCTACACCCCCATTCTTCTGAGTGAAAATATAGAGCCATAAGCAATTCATCTTCTCACAAGACACCCTCTCACTTTTTTGCCACCATCCCTCTAGTATATATTTTTTTTCACCCCCATAGAAAGAAGTCTTGCGCCCCGCGAGAAGAAAGATTTACACCCCCAGTGTGAAGGGGGTGTGAGGTTTTTGCGGAGGGGTTTGGCTAGGCGTGTAAGAGGCCCTCTTCTATAGTGCATCGGTGTCATAGAGTGATTTGTTGGTTGGGAGCGCGAGCGGTTCCCACAATCAAATCAAATCACTTTATACTTGCCTCGATGCGTTTCAAATAGCCCTCATCCATTATACTTGAATGTCAAATAGACGGGAACTTTATAGATTAGGTAGATTTCTTTTAAGAGCATAGATATTTTGCATAATATTTGTACTTACGAAAACGTTGCTTTTCATTTATAAACCTCTATCAGGAGGGTGAACATATTTCGCTAATAGACCAAAAAAATTACTAATTCCACCCCTTTTCATTTACAGTACCTATCAATTAAAATTTCTTATCGTTCATGTAAGTAATCATATTATAGTTACATAAAAATACTTCACCAAACTCTAACCTAACTCAGATAAGCAATGATAGGTATTTACTAAGATTGAGGTTAGGTTGTTACCTAGCTAACGCAGAAAAGTCTTTTAGGTTAGGTATGAGCTAAAATAAAATAAAAACGATTGAAAGAATAATATCGTCGTTAAAAAACCATTTCATAAAACAAATCCAAAGATTATGGCAGCTAAACTTGTTTATGTTACAACAAAATGCACGTGTTATCACTTATCGAGGTACTAATTAAACATTCGTGTACATTATGTACAGTTTATTTAAATAATCATAAAACGCCCCCTTGCTTTCTTAACAGCAAGAAATGCAGGTGTGAACATCTTAACAATTCCCTCTGAAAAATCTCGTCTCTGTTGTTAACTTGTTATATTGATTTCCTATCACCTGGGTATGATGGAAAAGTTCCTAGAGTGTTTTGCACATGTATCGACGAGACATGCTAGGCAGTGTTACATGCAAGAATTAACATTAACATTGTCGCGTGATGCTGGGGTACCACGTGATCGTGATGGTACACGTGCTGAATAAAATATCAAGAGATGGTCATTAGACTCGGAGATTTTCGTGATGAAAATTTGTCACACCTTTTGGGTTGGGTGCGACTTTTATTGACAACAGGTGCGGGCTTTTCGCTGAAAACAATGCATTTGCGAATGGCTATTCAAGTATAAATTGTATAAATTAGATTGAGAACAGCCAAAAAATAATCTCAACGCAAACGCAACTATACACAAACACGACGACTTACAGAGCTGAACATGATTTTGCGTTTGTGTCGTCGCGTTAGCGGCTTACGTTCGCGTCAATTGTGCATCGGTTTAGTGATAGGAATTTGCTAAAGAGATGGTTAACATCATATAAATTGATATGTCCTTGCATTAACCTTAAAAAACTGAAGAAACGCTGGTATAACTATTCAGACATGTACGAGAATTGAACCCGGGTACGAGTTTGATTTTAATTTAACATTGATTGGCAAAATATTGTAAATAATTCAAATTTTTAAAAAATTGTATTAGTCATGAAGTTTATTATGTTCGTATCCTTGCTAGAAGAATAAGCGCGTAACATTTATATTCTGCACATCGTCCTCGTCTTCCGTTACGACATCCGAAGACATGAATTTCAATCAACAAAGATGTGTGGATGAAAATGAAAAACAGTTACTTTATATCACGATGGTCGACGCGTTAATTTTTTCATCCCGTAAACTGGGAGCTCTGCAAAGCCACAAGAAATTACGAGAGTGCAGAAACTTCTCTTGAAATCGTTGTAAAGTCAACTCCACAATGCGTTGTAAGTTAAGTTGCACGTGTGATTGCGTTGTACACGTGTTTAAAAGTCATCTCCACACGTGTTCAATGCGTTGTAAGTTAAACTCCACGTGTGATTGCGTTGTACACGTGTTTAAAAGTCAAATCAACACGTGTTAAATGCGTTGTAAGTTAAGTTGCACGTGTGATTGCGTTGTACACGTGTTTAAAAGTCATCTCCACACGTGTACAATGCGTTGTAAGTTCAGCTCCACGTGTAAATTGCGTTATACACGTGTTTAAAAGTCAACTCCACACGTGTACAATGAATTGTCAAGTTAAGCTACACTTGCGGATGCGTTGTACACGTGTCATTGTGGAGTTCACCAAGTGGTCTAACGCGTTGTAAAATTGAAACACATTTTAGGTGTTATTTTAGGTGTATTTACAGGTGTATTACACCTGTATTACACATTACTCAAGCATTACACAAGTGTTTAAGTGTCGTATAACACGTGTGATGCGTGATAGGGCGAAGAATTGGATATGAGGGCGAAGAATTGTGGTAGCGAGTCATGCTTGTCACAATCTGCGCTAGCCAATCAGAAACCGCGATACAGTTTGCGTTTCTTGTATCAAAACGAACGCCAAAATCGAGTATGAACCACAGTACACAGAAAGATAGCCGATTCTGAGCGCAAATTTTACTGTTAGACCGTTGGTATAGGAATATTACTTTTCGTTATCATAATAGTAACTTATAACCACTTAGCATTTAAACTCAGCAACATGGTTAGCCGTTTTACCAACTTTTTACACTATAATGGTAGAGATATACGACTGATAAAGTGATAAGAAATGATTACAATTGTACAACAAATGTGTGAAATTCAAAATTAGCTTGAAAGACAAATGCGAGTGGGAGTTACGACTAATTAAAAAAATTATTGTAGGTAATTGGGTGATATGTTTGAAAGTTGTGTTATTATTAGTAGATATAGAAAAGGACAGATTTTACGATTGTGTTTTGAGCTAAATTCTTCGTGTAACTCAGTAAGGTATTTTAGGTTTTACGTAGATATAGGGCTGCTGAACAGCTCAATAAGATAACCTAATTATATGCCATGTCTATTCCCAGCTTAGGGTGGATTAGTAAAAGCTTAAAAACTGTGAAGCTTGCTGAATTGAACTAATACCGTATTAGTAGTCATGTCACAAATTTCGTCTTACAATAGGTCCAAAATTGGAAAACTAAATAAAAAGAATTGTGTA
Source organism: Leuctra nigra (assembly GCA_934045905.1). NCBI lineage: Eukaryota > Metazoa > Arthropoda > Insecta > Plecoptera > Leuctridae > Leuctra > Leuctra nigra. The sequence continues at coordinate 15,642,260 of OW203764.1, read as the reverse complement.
ATTTGAAATGAGAAAGATGCAGTTTCCAATTTCTAAACAAGTGTCACAGGAAAAACATTCAATAGCTGTTTAATTTTGAGTGTACAGAGTCTTAAAAGCCGCATGTTATAAAAGTATAGAAATTGTGTTTGGTGTTCATGCACTGCATTTGTAATTTCGAGTTTAAAAAATCACGGAACTCTGTTTTATATAAAAGCTATGCCTCGTAGCCGGCGAATTTCTAACAGATGAAAAGTTAGAAAATGGGGCGGTGTCTTTATGCCTAATCAAACATTCTGAATGGCGAGTTCGATTCCACGGCATTTAATAGGAAGTGGCAGGTGAACTGTCAAAGAATAAAAAGCAATCTATGGAGCTGTACACGACGGTACGTTACAAGTATTAAGAGAGATAAAGTAAATGGAATTCTTCTCACACGATGGGAAAGTCGCGAGACGTGGTATTGCGCAAACGATGTCGATAAGATGTCAATACGGCGAGAAGAAATCTGTGTTTTACCTCGAACATTAACACTTGTTTGTTACGAGAATCAAGGCAAATACAAGTGATTTACAGAATAGTGTGTAATGAGGACAAATAATTTACATGATTAACTATTCTTGAAAATGAAACATATCTTCAGTTAATTAGCATCGATATCTTTGCTAAGCATAAGTAGGCATTAGAAGCAAGAAATACTTTTAACATAGTTCAAGATTCAATAATTATCCATACTTACATCTTTTCCAGTTACATATTTATCTGAGAAAAGTGATATACTTATAGCCTGAACGCCTTTGCCCTTCAATTTTATTGTGGAAAGAAGCCTTACCAAACCCAATACCGATTACGCATACCTACATCATTATAAATTAGGACGTGTATAAGAAAAAAATGATAATATTTATCTATTCTCAATTTAATGCTATGTGCATTTTTTTAAGTAGTGTGTAGGACACTTGGGGGCATAAATGACAAAAATCAAATAAACTACATTCAAGTGTAAAATATTATCGAAAAAAATATATAAAATGTTAACTGCAAATGAAACATTGTATTTACACTTTTCTATTACAGAACAATAGTTAATTAGTAGCTGTATTTTAGGCCACGTTCGTCAAGTAAAACAAGACTTCTTTCTTCATTGGCAATCAATAAACACGCACACAATCATCCTGCCAGAGTCCAATACAAGTATTTTTATAGGCCGAGATTATTTCCTCCGATTCCGACGAGCTACTTACAAGTTTTATATGGAGCATTTATAGCAAGAGGAATTCAATATGATTTTTATTATGTTCAACATTAATATGGTGGTAATACTAATGTAATATATGTCGTCAATTGCCCTTACAACAAAACTTTACTCTCTACATCTTTTATTCATAGATTTCTAAATTGCGAAAGCTTTTTGCTTCACTTTATATCAAAGCGTAAAAATTAAAATTTGAAATTCAATAAATCCTGTTTTTGAATTATGATAAATCGAATATCATGCATAACTGAATTCTCTTTGCAGCTGCAAAACCTGTGATTCTACGTATTAAAGAATTGCATTTCGAATATAACTTGATATTGATATGATTTCATACTATTAGTAAGCAATAGACGTTTTGCTTTTGAGGATTTATTATAGTTCAATATATAACACATTATTATAATGTTAATAAAATAATAAATATCCGTGAATCGATTAGGTTTCAAGATTCTCACGAACAGAATATGTTTCTCCTCCCTTCTTCAGATCATTCGATAGCAAAGATTTCCTCTTACTTACAGCATCCAGATAGCCAATAAGAATCATTTCTGCTTCGTTTTTCTTACATTATGGCGCTTGCTACAGAAATATGTTGCTAGGTAGTTAGCTACAAAGCAATTTGCTTCTAAAAAGCCACGTTTTAAAAATGTATAGTTTTTATTTGAATTTCGAATGCTTGTAGCGATGGAACGTTTTGGTTTTATTGGGTGTCTCACTACAGATCACAGCATCCGCCGTAAGGATCTTGACTTCAAAGAATATCTTACGGCGTGACACTTTTCTTGAGATGACAATTTCTTGATAAGTGATAAATAAATATGAGATCATATCCAAGAATATTGAACGTCGGGTCGGGTAATACAAACGACATTTCGCCAATTTAAATAACCACGTACTTGTTCCAAGGTAATTAATACTATTTCTTCCAAACTTGTGGTCACTTCATGTTTATTCTGTTAATTGGCTTCAGGAAGTAGGCAATAAAAACCTTCGGACAAGTGTTTACCTCAATTACGATATTTTATCTTTTAGATAATTATTATTTTTCAATCTAAAAATTTCGTCAATCCAGGCCTAACGGTACACAAAACTTACGGTTACATCACGGAGTTTAGCTTTTTTATTATTTATAAAACAAAAAAATAAAACAAATTAGGCTCTGTTCATAAACAAACTAAATAAACATACTTAACAAGCGGCACATATTAAAGAATTAATTATGAATACCACTAATAGACAAATCCCATCATACCCATCACTTGGGATGTATTATTAAGAAATCCTTTTAATATCATCAAACGTGAGTGTATTTAGTCAAGTGTTCCTGTGAACTGGTGCGTGCCGCCTCAGCTAAATGTGCATGTTTTGGGGCGTCTTTCAGTGTTCCCCCAGACATGTGTCAACGCAGACAGCAATAATTGCAATCAAAGAAAAATCTACTGCTACCAACTTAATAATAGTGTTTATATACCTAACCTTACAGGCCGACTAGCCCGGAGGTGATGTTATACAGAAACATTCTCAAAACGTGTAATTTTGCTTGTAAATGGAGCCCAATATAATAATATTGAAATAGAATGGAAACACGAGCAGATTATATAAAAAAAGAAGATTTAAAACAGTTTCGTTGTTGTTTTTTTTTTCGCGCAACATGCAACTTATATACCCGAAGCAATCTGCGTGAATTTTGTGGTTTTCCTTAGTGTTGAAGCTAATTTACATGATCTTTTATCTTGCATTATTAAAACTGGCAGATGTTGACTAAAAGTGTACCAACTCTAACTTCATAACGGTATTTATTTATATTGGTAATAGTATAAAATGATTCTACTACTGTTATCACGAATAAGATACGATTTCGAAACCGATTTCAATATTTTAATTAGGCAGTACGTGAAATTGCATTTTAATTTTACAATCGTGAGGTATAAAACCCTATGTTTATTTAAAACCGTGTTTTCTGTAGCGGCAACTACCGGGATATCAACACATTTAAAACAGATAATTATTTAGTAAATTTATGTCAATCATGATTTGGACTTATTCTAAAATATCCGTGGCGAACAAATTACAAAAGTTATTATTATAATAAAGATTCGGTAGCGTCCAAACGTGTTACATGAAGCACTATAAACCTAAAACCAACAACCGACGAAGAATTTTATAATGTGCCACACTCGAGTTTATATACAACTTATTAAATAACTCTTTGCTCGAGAAGGTTCATAAAAAGTTAGAATATTATTATATCTTACATTTTATAGGACAATATAGGCTTGCGTTTTTTTAGGGGGTCGTATAAAACGAGTTTTGAAATTCATTCTAACGCTTTATAATCCGACTTGGTGGTCTAATATAACGAACGTCTGTACGAAATGTACTACACTAAATGTGAGGTGCGAAATAGAAGTCGAAGTGGCTTGGCACATTCATTCAAGTTCTTGCCGACGGTCGATGTCATGACTCGAACCCGGTGCTTCTTTCAGAACAATTATAATTTCATTGGACGCGAAGTCTGCAATTCTCGTCAATATTTTATTTTACGATCGCGCCGCATAAACTTATGTTTATTTAAAACCGTGTTTTCTTTTTCTAAGGAAATTTATTGGCATTTTTAAATGCAATTTCTCCTTTTTTGATTTACTGTTTCTTTTCTTTTTTTTATGTCTTGACTTTTTCAAAATGGAAATTAATCTCTCAAGATGCATGCTATAAAACAAACAAAAATTTAAAATCTTTTCAGGGACATACGTCAGATAAAAGCCATGAACAAAAGAAAAAATAATATAAAACCACATTCAAGATGCAAATGTCTATTTTTAAAATTCGCAAAACAAATAATCTGTAATGTTTTATTAAACATTACAAGAAATGGCCTAAAAGTTGTTTTGATTGTAAAATTGTAAAAACTGTATTGAATTGTATTGGTTTATTCAACATATTACAATTAACTAACAAATCGAGGGACCGAATGTGCTCTCTTCAAATATGATAAAGAAAATTGAGTGATTTTTACGGATATGTGCAAGGTCTTATTCTGATAATCCATGCTACAAATAGTGTAATGAACTCCTATTGTCAGCTCTGACTGCACTCACCAACGAATCCCAACTCCCACACTCCACATTTCCGCAGAGTGCACATTCTAGAGGGATGTGTAAAAAAAACTACAATAAAACATCAGTAAAATATTCAACTTACCAGGGGTGAGTAAAATGCAGAGCTGTCAACTCCTATACTAGGATAAGGGTTCTGGTCTGTGGACGGGTAAGGTGTGCCGTAGACGCTAACCCCCGACGTCGAGAGTCGCGGGTAGGAGGCTTGTAGTGCAAGTCGAGCGGAGTCGTACTGGCACGAGCATACAGTCTGGCCGGACAGAGGGTCGGTCATGATGGGACGGCCGTTCTCGCAGCATGATGTTGGGGGGCCCGATCCGCTACCGCCCGGGGACAAACCCCCCGGGCCTCCACCTCCGGACCCTCCAGTGCCGAGAGGGGGCGACGTCGCCGTCGTCGGCTGGCCGGCGACGAGCAACTGTTGAAGAGAGATTGGATTAGTTGACATCAACACGACAATTTCTATTCTCAAGCTGCGCTTGAATTTAGTTGCTCCTTTAACCCAACGGTCCGCGCATTGGAATTGGAACTGATGGTGATAAATAAAGAAAGTCGCTGCATAATTTGGAAACTTCGAGTGAAGTATTTTGGCAACGACACAAATGAAAGCATCTGGAGCTTCGAATCGCATTTGATATCACGACATTTGTTTTAGAATTTGTTGAAAAATATGTTTTCCATATTGCAGCATCCTAAAGTGTCATAAACTTTTGAACGATTTAGTATAATTCATATAAAACATTTTTTATACGAACTTTGCAATCACCAAAAAGTATGTCCAATTAGGTATATAAAATTTGTTCAAAACTCGTTTTCTATACTTCACTTAATTTCTTGTTCGTGAAATTAGATTGAGTAACATGACTTTCCTACTAATTTCAAACTAATTCCTTGCAAAGCTAACGTAGTTCATTGTTCAACCAATCAATTATAATCATTATTCATCGATGCTTAATATCGTTTTATTTTCGTGATTTATCGCAGCCTATGAATTCCTATACTTCTTGCGCGGTATTCTTAATAAATCTTAGTGTAGTTGCACTCGCGTTTTTTCTACTCAGAAGAATGGAACGGCGATGCAGAATCGTATTGAAGGATCTTGCATTTAATTAAATTTATCTGGAGTCTCGTTTCGTTCTATTCTTTGAACAATCTTCCCCATCTTAGCCGAGAAGAATAGAATTAAGTTATATGTAAAGAAGAGTCCAATCTTTAGTTCTGTAAAGATGTTATACGATATAATTGGGTTCTGAATGGAAAAACAGCATATTATTTAAATATTGCGTTAGGTAATTAATTTTTTGTTATTTTGCCAAAATCTTTTTTAAAAACGCATTATTGCAAAAAAAATTATCCACGGTTTAAGTGTGGGCTTGCCTTTTCCAAACGGAGTTAATTGTCAAGGAATTATAAAACCTTACAGGTGCAGTGTATCTTAAAAATACGTTGGATGGGCAGCTGTTGGTTTAGGATTAAATCGCATGACTTATAATGAATTCACAATATTAACTCTTAGCTGCTGTTTAGAACTATGTACACTTTTTCTAGCATGAGTTGAATGACATATGACAATGTTTAGTCGGAGAGAAAGCCATGATTCGCAATCAGCCTTCTCTATTGGCTTTGTATCTCTGCCATGCAATCATCCATCCAGAAGTTTTCAAGAGGATAATTCTGTTTGCCCTATTGAGTAGACGAGCGAAATGGATATTAAATTGCCTTTGTGTAAAAGAGCAAGTCAAATGTTTGATCGCTTTGATGTATGTTATATACATATTGATGGCATCCGTGGAATATTGGAACTGTTGATATTGCCATCCAGTCCAGCCGATGGAATAATTGCCTGAGCTAATGGCAACATTTCATTTCAACTTCCAAACCACTTCATATTGTTTGTATTGTACCGACGTGATCCTATTATCGAATGAACTAATTATGCTAATTGTGACCGATGGAAATGATCTCGAACTAAAGTTATCCGTTACTTATCAACTATGTTTACTAAGTTGTGTAATATTAAATCTCTGATTATAATCATTTGATGGAAGAAATTTGCCGCCAGTAAAGTATTGGAAAACGATTATAGAGGCACGACAGTTTTTGTATCCGCATTTAAAATATCTTTAAGATGATCTGTTTAATAAGCTAATTCAAAATACCAAATCGAAAACGATTTTGTCATGTGTGTAATTATATCTCGATATATTTAAGGTAAGTGGACTGTTTCAGACTTTGGCCGATGGTCCTCTCACATTTTAGTATAGGAAATAATTGTAAAACAACTTTATAATAACACAGAAAAAAGTAGATTCCCTCTAGGGTGATCTAGGCTATAAAGGTAAACACCGGTATAACTCTGTTTAGAAACCACGGCAGCGGCGGACGATGCATTTAATTCTCGGTTTATAAAATCGTTCGAAATCTTTCCTATCAACGTTGATTGAGTTAAACGTTTCGAAAGACTGGAATGCAAGTAAGCTGTGATTGCACGGCATTTGCATACTACCGTGGAAGCTAAACCTAGAGTCAAAAGGCTAATTTCCTCTCACGAGTTTCTAGAGACAACGGCAATTGCCAACCAATTAACGATACCCTTTCCGTTGGACCCGTAATTTTAGATACAAACTGGCTATTACCTTCTAACCCATTGAGATTCCTATACCTTCTCTGCGTCTCCAGCTACTGTTTAATTGGCTGTGTGTCTTTGATAAATTGCTCAGCTATTTGCGAACGAAATTCAAATATTATAGAACGAAAATGAAGAGGAGATTATTCAAATTAATCGGTCAGAAAGTGGAGGGCTAATTGATTTGGATACAAAATTATAAATGTTATTGCAGAAGGACGTGCAAAATGACAGTGATGACAATAGCAGAAGTTCTATATAGTGTCAATTAAAGTGAAGCCGTTTGGGGATTTTAGTCCCAATACAACCATAATAGCAAATTGAAATGTCTTTGCCCTTTGGTCTTCTCGGTTTAGAATCGATGCCAAAAAGCCTTCGGAAAGCTCACGGCAAATAGCTTTGTATTGTATTGCTTGGTATCTTTATTACCTCTGACCCTATTTCAAGGGATTGGTATACACTTAAAATAAAGGATGGACGTATAGTAAAATACCCAAAAGCACTTTAAAAGCGAAGAGAGACAAACAAATTCCATACATTGTAGCACCTCGAAGCAATAATGCAATCCTTATCTTGTTCAACACAACATTCACCGGCCGCCGGTAAATGTTTCCCCACACATCGAGCCAACAAACGATACAATTGCTTCGAACTAACTATATACTAACTATCTCAAATCAAGCTACATTAATTCACCGATGAAATGTTAACTGAGAAATTAATTAGTAATCGTCTAGCACAATTAATTAATATAGTTTTACATGTTTTGATTTATGTAAATCATATGAGACTGTATTCACATGATGACTGCTTTATGATATATAAATACAGTCATATATTCTAGTCTAAGGAATTTTTATAAATAAGTCAAGAAGTAATGATATTAATTCTTCAGGCAAGAAGTGTATTACATTGAAACGGATGACACCGGAAACATAATGCAAGCAAAACTGCACTGGTTGAACTCCTATATTGTTTCTTACAACAATTAACAGTGATTTATGTCAGACAGAACGACGTTAATTAAGGAGCTTATTTATACTAATTAGTAGACTAAAATTAACCATGAAGATTTATCGATCAGTACTTGAATACTGAGTACATACCTGTGAGGCCGATGGATAGGAGTAACCGAATTGAGAGTACGCCGACATGGTCATTGAAAAGCACTGTTTTGATAATATCTTCTCGCAAAAAGTTAATAAATAAGTGTCTTAACGACACTCGATATAAATTAAAAAATATCTATCTATCAACAAAAAGACGACGCTAATAATTCTGGTCCTACGTCCTCAGCCATAGAAGTGTGTAAGTGTCGACACTGGCGTCGTGAGACCGACGGCGACGCTGCATGAAGAGCGTCGCGGTCACCGCGGACGCATCGCGACGGCGAAACACTCTTGACAATCTCGGCAATCGTCAGAAAAGTCACTTCAGAACACGCATTACACAACAAGTCTTCCGATTTCTTCACGTGGCCACCATGATTCTATATAATTCACAGAGATTACCTTATAGAATATAATCAACCCCTATTTTTAAGGGTGAAATGATCGGATTATGTTTATGTAGGGGTTGATTGTATTGATGATTGTGACCCCTGTCGTAACCGGATATGTGAACACAATGACACTTTGTTATACGGATTACTAAGTATTGTTGTTAAACGTGTTGAACGAATCCTCGTTAGGAACCTATACAGTATGCGCTAGCTTGGTCGAGGTTCGACTCATACTGCCAGCGCTCTCGTACATTAGGGAACCTCTGGTGGAAACATCGTGAACTACACAAACCGGTATAGCGTGTATTGTTGTCCCCCCCATATATTCATGAGGGCGTCGACGAATTCTATCGTCGAACGAATGGGAGATTGTGTTTCATAGCGTCGTCCAATGGTTAAGGATGTCGACGCCTTTAGAGACGGCGTCGGGGGAGGGGGCGGCGTCGATGACACGTTGTTGGAAGGTTTATGTGGCACCAGGGTTCTGTGGCACGCGAGCCTGCATTGTTGTCTATTGAATTTAACTATGGGAGAACTATCTCGCTTATTTGGTTGGCGATGTTATTGCGATGTATACATGAGGCCTTTGTGAGATGGAAATCTTATGGAGTTGCTGAATTTTAAAATTATACCATTCGAAAAATAATACTTTTTTCATTTATTTTTTCATGAAGGTGTATAATTTTAATTAAAATCAGCAGGGTCAATATGAATATGAAAACAATGCAAACCGTATTTGAGCAAACCAAATTATTTCTGGTTTTATGGAGCTCTTATGGATTTTATGGAAATCTTATAGAGTTGCTGAATTTTAAAATTATACCATTCAAAAAATAATACTTTTTTTCATTTATTTTTTCATGAAGCTGTATAATTTTAATTAAAATTAGCAGGGTCAATATGAATATGAAAACAATGCAAACCGTATTTGAGCAAACCAAATTATTTCTGGTTTTATGGAGCTGGGTATTTTACATAAATGCATGTTATAAATATTTTTTTTTAAATACGGCACATTAAAAATGAATTTCTGTAGATTATTGATGTACGAAAAGAACGGTTCTGATTGTAAAATTAGGATTTAATTGTTACTTACAGTTAATTGGACACTTAAACTTAAATACAGCATGAGTCTTGAAATTCCCAATACAATGTTCTGTTGCTAATTAGTAGGAACCTTAGCCAAAAGATGCAATAAAATAAAATATAAAGTGTAAAATTAACATTTGTAGATAATTGCATAGGTATCAAATGCATAGTCAATTATAGGATGTAAATAAAATAATCGGAATGGTGAAAATTTTGAAAGGAACTTGAATTGTCAATCCAAAATAGCATTGGGTATTGAGAACTTTATGTTTCGAAATACGTCAGATTGGTCATTGCGCCATGTTTTAATTTTAGACAATGGTTGAAAATGTTGCTTCCTGAAATCGACGTCCACAGGAGCAAGCGTTTCAACCGATTTTTAAATTTCATATTTTTGTTTGTGTCATTAGCTGTTTGATTTAGATAAAGGAATATCAGAAGAACCTTATGCTATTAGCCATTAATCAAATAATTGTTCAATAAAGAATGAGATAATGGCATTATTACAACCACCTTGATTGTGTGCAAAGAATTCCATATCAAATTGATTAATAGCCAGAAATTTTCATAATGTTAAATTACCTGTTCAAGTAACACACAACATTTACTGATAAATAATTACTTCGTTTATTTACAAACACTAAACATGTCATGCTCATTGTATGTCAACAGTGCTTGCTCATTATTGAGATACAAAAGTTATTTTCACCTACCGCTTGTAACAATCATACAAAATCTGAATCCTTGTTCATCCTGAAAATTATAACACGATTTTCCAGGATCACTGAGTCAATGACTACATTTAGAGTGGAATTTCAGCATAATCCTTAATCCTTTGAATCAAAAGTACTTTAGTTCCGATTCTCTGGCATCACATTCAGTAAGTTTTTTTTAGCGATCACGAAGCTTCGTTGTGGTTTTCATCGGTTCTGGTTTGCGAACTGCTGATGGGGATTCGAACAGATGTCCACAACAGTCGAGTATATATCGTATAATATGATGCACATTCGACCAAACATGAAAATCCACTTTAATTTCATCCGTATTTGCTCCACACATCCCCACAGCGATCGAAACACTCGTGGCTTGACCATTGCCATCTAGACCAAGAGAACGAGTTGAATTTAATTTCAGATTAGATTTGGTGTTCTCTAAAATGTTATTGCCCACTTTGCTCAATGCGATATCAAACCTTAGTTCAAGAAACAATCTTCCATATAAGTGTAACAAGGAATAAAACTTGGTTTGACGATAAAAATATCTTGTTTTTGAACCACTATGTCTGAACATTCGAAGTGTGATTTTGTTTATCAAAACATTTTATAGTACACAAGTTGAGTCTCATTTCGATTTGGTTTACACTTCAGAAACAAATTGAAAGATAAATAGATTTAAAACCAAAAACAAGCAGAGAGACTTATTCAAATGAAAACTTAAGTTCATTAGTATAAAAATTTGGGTTTGGAAATAGTTATGTCCTTGTAAGCTTCCCCTAACGGGAATGAATTGATCGTAGATTGATTGAGAACAGAAATGTATGTTCCAATTTATCAAAAGCAAAGATTAATGGATAAACATTAGCAATCATTATCAATATAATATTTGACAAGCTTAAAAATCAAGTACTTTGTCAATAATAGTTGCTCTACAACCGCAGAATGCAACTTATTTATTTGAGATACCTACCTGCTTTAAATTATCTATCAATGTTCAATAATAAATTAATAAAGAAACGGAAATTATGTAACTTTCATTCCGATGTTTCCAAAACACAAGTAATTTTCCTTTCATTTGCTTCTAAATGTACAAACCAAATTCAAATAGCTTGTAACAATGTCTTTAGAATTTCGACATGGGTCATAATAAATGTCCGGACATCTTTTTGAAGAATAGATAAATGTTTCGAAACTTCCGACTTTATGGCACTTGGCAATTCAGTTCGCGAGGGACAACCATTAGTCTTATTGTCCACAAATTTAAGATTTACAATCGGTTTTGGAAACAGACATGTAAGGGTGGATTTGTTACAAAACAAGGTATTTGGTGTTGTTTGTTGGGGGTTAGTTTTTCTATAGACGCTGCAGAGGGTCTTCTAAAGGTCGTAAACTCGAAACAAAAGTCGCGACAACGTGTCGTCGGCGCCATTTGTAGTTTTCAGATTTTCTAAGAAGAAAATTTAGTTGTCATTTTGTGAGAAGTTCTATAGAAAATGTCATAAATTAGCCGATGCCCGCACTGAAATCTTTGATAAATTCGATTTCATGTTTCGTTCAAAACTTGTTTTGGGATCGTAAGCTCGTAAAAGTGAGAATTGAAGAAACAAGATAATTCAGAAGGAAAACATTGCCATGAATTAAAATAATTCAAATATATTTGAAACATTTTTTTTCATCGGGAATGACATTGTTTTCCAAATTGCTTTTTTTCCCATGTGGCTATAGGACACGAATGGTTGAATTGGTTTTGATACTAATTGAACTTTATCGAAAATCGTTTTGTCATTAGTTTGGATCCCGATCCAGACCCTCCATCAACCCCCCTGTCCCCCCTTCCCCCCGCCCATCGTATCGGTGACCGACGGGGATTTAGTAGTTTTTGGGGAATAAAAACAAAAAAAACACCGATGGATTAATTACATCCCATGTCTGCTTCGGAAGTTTGACGGATAATACAATGGACCAAGCGCATGTGCAATGAAACAAGTTGAAATATTTTGTTCAACGAGGTAGAATTATTGTAATATTTTGTACTCGAGTTTGCGGCATGAATTGAATTTGGTTGAGACTGATGCAAAAAGACACCAGGAAAGCTGGCGTCCGACAGCAATAAACCATTAGGGCGTCTTCTCACACCCAAAGACATAGTTTTATACCTCAACGACAAACCACACCAAGGTAGAGGAGAGGTCTCCATGTTTTGTTCGGGTTTTCATTATTGAAAAGTAGGTAATATCTTACTCATCAGAAGAAGCGAAACCATCGGACCTAATTGTGCTATTTTCAAACTTTTCTAAAGTCTTCATTCAGGTTAGAAGACTGTTGGGGTACCAACACTATTGCAAAATTTAGAGGATGCCAATATTTTAAACTTGTACTTCTTTTGACAATGCCGGCTCTATATTCAAAAGTCATGGTGTTACCTACTGTTCAACATTTGAAAATGTTCCACTTCCACCTAATTCCGAAAAAGTCTCAATTTTTAGCAATGAAAAGAACACTGGGTTGTATAAAAAAATATACCAGATTGAGTCATTTTTCTTTTAAACATCACTTTTGTTCATTGTTCAGTTATTCATATACAAAGATTTAGAAACACCTTTTACAATATTCTATTTTATAAATAGATTCGATGCTGCGGAGAGCATTCAAAAAAAATATTTGTTCGTCTAAATTTTGCAAATTTTAATTCCAGTCATCTCACAACTTAAAAAAAGTATTTCTTATCTGCTTCTTTCTTTTAAAAACTTATTTTCATTTCATTGGCAATTCCTTTATTCTACCTGAAAACACAAAATTTTCAAGACGAAGTAATAGCATGATTTTGTGAAATCGATAAGCTATCAAGTAACTATTTTCTAGGGTAATGGCTATGCGCCTCAGGTTTATAGAAGCGATTACACCCCCCACAGTTCTGGATTCAGCTCAGCAAAAGTTAAGTGTTGTTTCTGCTTTGCATGCGACACCTGCTGAGCAAGCTGCTGAGCTTACTGCTGCGTCGAGGTTGCTCGCGACCTCATGGGATATCTCAGCACTCCTTTGTGATTATCAAATTATTATTTAGTAGCGCAAATTCATTGGAGAATTAAGGGTCACACTTTAGTTTCAGGATAACATGCTCTCAATTCAAATCTCACGGCCGAAGGTTTTGATCGAACCAAAATGATCAACGTGGTGAAGGCCATAACAGGAAAATCGGAGTAACTTTAAGTTCAAACTCATTTGCGGGTTTGTAAGTGTATGCTTTTTAAAAAGTAATTTAAAATTTGTGAACTTTCATGATATGAAATATAATATGCTACATAGCCAGCATTTTGCAGGAACATGATTGCTTTGCAGGGATTCCTCAGAGCTTTTTAATAGATTTAGGATATTGGGACGCTAAAAAAAGTAAAAAAACAAAGCTGGACTAAATCTTTGTTTTCTGGAATATCTACGTACGTCTATGGCATGGACGCATGTTTAATTCGACCACGATTATCCATACATACCTAACTGTATACCATAGAGTTGGGATATTACTCTATAAGGTACATTACACCATTAATTAGTGTGCAGTCATTTACCTTTTGCTACTTAAGAAAAAATAATTGTGTACAATTTGTAGCCAAATGCAGAAAACTCAATCTTCTTTGAAAGGATGTAATGTTCAAAAGCACTAATGGAACGGCGAAGAATTGGATGAAAGGGTTAATTCTTATAAGAATGAAAGCAAAGAAATCTGTAATATAGAAATATTTTGATAAAAAATGATTATAAATAATATATATGATACATAAAAAATATTAATAATTTAGTGTAGAATATACGAGAGGCATACATAATGTTCGCGGTATGTACCTAAGGATGGGCGAAGAAGTGGAGTTTCTAGATACAAATTGTCCGGCATAACTACATCAATATTTTTTCAGATAGCTGAAAAGTGCAAGCAAAATTGAGTGTCGAAGTGCTCAAACAAGTAAAAAGCACTTCAATTGGAATTGTTGCATTGTTGCATACTGTTGTATTGTTCCACAAAAATCTTTACGAAAATGATTGTGGTACGAAACCGTGTATACACCTACGGTCACATAAATTGCTTGCAAAATTCTAAGTCCTTTTCATAACTTGATTATCCATGACGAAAACACAGCAGTAAACGTAGATTTCGAGCATGTGGGGTTGGAGGGTTTGATTATAGAACCAACCAACCGCAACTCATACGATAATAATTATTTCTCCATTCAACAAATTGCCAACTTAGGCTTTAACTCAATTATTCTGACCGTGGGTGTACTTCTTGAAACACTAGTTCGGTACGTTCAAAAATAAATAAATAAATGAAATAACTTGCACAGAACTAATACTAACATTCAATAGGTACATTGAATACCTAATAATAATTATTATTATGAGTTATGAAGCTGTAAATCATCAGTACCTTTCTTGAGTTTAGTCTACATGCGCGTATCTTGCGTTTTACGTCGATACATGAGCAAAACGTGACAATTCATCTGTTGCAAATGCAAAATCATACGGTGTGTAGTTTACTGCCTCGGTAGCTCATTTTAACTAGACCGTTTATTAAATTTAATGCTTTTCAACGATTTGACACGATCTATTCATGACAATATTCAATTAGCCGTATAGAGCGCTAAGTTAATTTATTGACGCGAATGCTGTTCATCGATAGAGCATTGCAGCAGGATAAAGAAATATAAATCACTTACAAATTGCACCCATAATACTCTGCACACTTCACTTGCACCACGATAGCGTCACCACGATAGCTAATCACCACGAAATGTCACCCCCACGATCTTCACCTAAAACTTTGCACCACGATAAGGTACTCACTCACTGCACAGTCAATCTGTAAAAGTACAAACCGATGCACCACGAGGACTCTGGAAAACTCTTGGTTCGTTGACTGACATCAATAAACTGATGCGTAAGTATAATCTGTGATGTAGTTGAGCTATAACTACTATTAGTTAGTAGGACTGTGTGTACTTTTAGTTTTGACAGAGGTGAGTCATGGTATTGAATTGATAGAGGTTTTTGATGGAAGGGGGGAAAGCTGGCAAAAGTCGTCAGTTGCCTGATGAAGATGATCGAAGGTTCATCGAAATATTGTTTTTAATTTGATTTTGTGTGTAGACCACCTAACCAGGTTTTCCAAGAGTTGAGTGAGATTTTAGAAAATTAGTTGATTCAGCTCACATTTAGAAGATGTTTCAGCAAAATTTGTCTCTATATGTTTTTGGTGAGTTCTGTTTCAGCTTATGTAATGTATTCGAACGCAGTGAGTATAAATGTCTATGGTATTCGCAAGAAACGGATTGGCTGAAAATGATTTGATGACATCATCCGATGTCCGAGTGGTCCGAATGGTCCGATGGTCCGAACCGCAGACAGAAGAGCAAAGAGAACCATATTGTGCACGATATTTAAGTAATTAATTAAGATATAGATAAGGTGTGATGATAATTGAGCCATTTTGCAAACATCCTATATACTATCTGAGCGGTCTCATGTAAGTTTTTGAACATGATGCTGTAATATTCTTGAAATTAAAACTGTAACCGTTTGACCGACCAACTTCAAAGTTTGCATGGTTTATGAGACCAACATAAATTTGCAGACATAATTTATTGACATTTAACGAACATTTTATAAATGCTTGGATATATTTGTAAAATTTCTTGAAGGAAATGTCAGATATTTTATGACTGCTTCTTGACGCATCTTACGCAGAAACTTGCGTGTAGGCAATTCGCAATGCGAATATGCGAAGTCGGGAAAGTTGTTGCTTCTTTCGTATTTGACAATTGTGTTAAATGTTGTTTAGTCCAGTACTTCATGTTTATACATTCGCTCCGATTTTGTAAAATGAACAATCAAATTTGCCAGGAAAGTCAGAGTTCAATTCGATGGATCTAAACGTCACAGATACTTTCTTTAGGGACCTTGGTTTCGCGGCAAATCCATTCATGAAATATGAACATAATGGAAAAACTAGTATCCAAACAGGGGGAAATAAGCTTCAATGTATTTTGACATTCATTTTGATGAAACAATTCCTAAAACGTGTATACCTATCAATTTGGCTCACATTTTAGGGACAGTTTCAGGTAAAATGTTAGTGTCAAAATACACTGATATCTGATTGTGATTCCCCTCACAAACATTTTGAATTGTTGTTATTTTACTAATATAACTTAAAACATAATTCCAAAACAGATATATTTCCAACAAGCTAAATAAAATTCAATAAAAATTATAGTTTTTGTATCTTTAATTTTAGATAATTTTTGGTTAGTTTTAAACAGTGCAGGATTTTCGTTATCAGTGCTTGAATGGACCCGAGCCAAAATTCTCACAATGTCATCCATAAACTCATACCTATGTAGGTATTTGGAAACCAGAATTAGGTACCTATTTGTCAAATATAGACAGTCGATGATAATCATAATTGGCTTCATTTTGAAGTAGTTATTGTTCGAAAGGTTTTCTTCTGATCACGTTGTTGATCATGATCAATGATCGTCAATAGTGACCACCAATGTGTTGATACTGTGATAGGGGCAGATTAAATATTGAAGTTGTCAGACATTTTTAAATATGTATGCTTGGACGGATGTAAAATTAAAACATAACTCCAAAACAGATGTACTTGCAACAATCTAATTTAAACATCCATCAGTCCATCAGTCCAGAGATGGACACACAATGAAACGCGCTAAATGTTAAATTTGAACGGAATTTTGGGGTTCGGGCTAAGTAATTTTTGTCGTATTCATTAATTTGGTGCATTTGAGGCAGTGCGGCTGTATAAAAAATGCTAGGGGGACAGAACAGGGGCAAAGCAAAGAGCTGAGGGGTCAAAAATTATAAATCGTTATTATAACAGGCTGGCGATCTTGCACCAGAGGAAAAGGCAAATTTCTGGGGGAAGGGGGATGTCCCATGTCAACAAAATTTGTCAATAAAAATTAAAATTTTTGAACAATTTAATCATTTAATTAGAACTGTAATTTTATGACATCGGTAAAAAAGTTCTAGTTTCATTAAAAATTACATAATTATAATTTGTGAGTTTTATTATTTCTTCTAAGGGGAACACTGATGAGGCCAAGAGAGGACACTGCCCCCCCCCCCCCCCCTGCTTCTATGCTTGGAGCCATCACTGTTTTTCTTAATATTTTGTAATATTTTAATTAGGATACTTATAATTTGAAACGTGCTGAAATGAATATCCCAGATGAACTCTTACAGAACTCTCTTTAACCGTAAATAAAACACAATATCTTATAATTATGAAGGTATCCATTGTTTAGGGTGTTTGACTATTTCGTTGGAACATGTCAATGCTTCATAAATATTTAGAAAAACAAACAATGCTATTGCAAAAGAGACGGGTTTCTTCCCAAGACAGATGAGAATTCAATTGTGCAAGCATTATTATTCATTGTCTTTCAAATTATTCCCAAAATTCTGTTTAATTTATGTGGCGTTTTAATGATTTATTTGTTTCTTCTTAAATTTTTGTATAATGCGAACACGACTTTTTTTAAAAATCACAATAGTTATGAGAAATAATAAACTACCTAATATAATTCTAACGGAATTAAGTTAAAGAATAATATGATAAATAGGTAAAGGAAATTATCTTGATAGTAAGACTGAGGCAAAATTAGCAAATGTGTCATAATGCGGGCAACTATAAATAAAATATAAAAAAGGATACAATTAATTAAAGAACATTATGCTTTGAATATGGTACTAAAATATCCTAAAACAATTGTAAATATGTAAATAAAATGATTGCCAGATTAGAGAGCACTGCAATGCCAATGAGTTTAAATTAAAGAAAACTTTGGTCCATGTTCCTGTTCCATCTGTTGACTTCACAAGGTTCTGTAACGCTTAGAGCAGCAAGTAGCTCGAGAACAAATCTCAGATCATAAAACACCACTCCAGTCAGAGCAAACTATAACAATATTCCAAATACGAAACCAATAAGCAGGTCAGCGAATTTACGAATTATTTTTACTGTTTTTTGTGGTTAAAATATTAAGTAGGTAATAAAACATTTTTTAAGGTAAGTAATTAAAAATAGCGTAATTTTGCAAATATGGGCCTAGATTTTGAAAAGGCCATAAAGTAAACATGCTAACTTTTTTTTCTTAGTGAAGATAGTAACGAAATAAAATAAAAAGTTGATTATGGGCGTGGAGCATTTCGAGGGGTTACACAAAGACAATATTAGTTCATTATAAAAAGCTTGAGACAAACAATATTCAAACAATGAATGAATGAGTTGACGTATAATCTTTGATCACCGATCTGTTTGGTCCTTTGAGAGGATAAATCCAGTAGCAAGGTGGGTGTCCACGCAATTAGCAGCAAGATCTATGTCTAGAGAGAATGATTTATAGATCTTAAACTACACCCCCTTTATAATTGTTAATAACATATTGGAACTCCTCCCGAGAAATGCTTATTCGATAATTTTTTTATGATCAATAAAAAGAACAGAAGAGATCGTGAGGTTCTTTCGACACCTTGTTAGATTTTTTTTAAACATAAAAAAGTTCGAAAACCATGAATATATATTTGGACATTTGAGAGTCATAAGATTTAATCCATATAAGGATGCAAATTCAGGATAAACGGCAGGCAGTACGTGGTAATTGTAACAAATACTCAGAAAGTAGTAAAATTTAGCAATAAAGAAAAATGTTCTGATATTTGTTTGACTTGAGCAACTTTCTGGCAATGTCTAAGTTTTAAGATGAAGTTAATAGAGATATTGAATGATTGAGATTTTGACAGATTGCATCTGAAGTGAATCATGGATCAAGAAATTGATTTCGATTACTGAACTGGATTCTATGAAAATATTGAGAGAGTGAAACAGGTATTATTTTTCAATTAAATCATAACATAAGGTCTCCGTTTGTTTATGATGAGTACACAGAGGTCATAAGATAAATAATCATATAAAATATAATAATAAGAAGAAATATAATAACAATGAGATACATGTAGGTCTTCTTACTATTTCATAATTAAGGCAATGTTTAGAGGTGATCAGAAATTGATCAGAAATTGCTTCCTTTAATTTGAACAATTTTTAACTGACATTTTGACCGACTCAAATCCGGATAAAAAACGCGTCTAAAATAACGGAAATATATATAAAAAAAACATTCCCTTCTCCTTATAAAAAGGAATTTACTTATTATGTCACAAAACATTTAATTACGACCTTTGACCTTTCCAAAATAACCTATCACTTGCTAATTGTTCCAAAAGCATGCTCAAACACATATCACTGTGATTTCTATTTATCACATCAACTTATCATCACTAATTAAGGCTTATCTCTAACCTGGTAAAATGTCGCAGGTGCACCACACCATAAGCTCATTAATAGACGTGTGATTATACGTTAGCCCGCATCAGGATGTCATATCCCTTTCCAAAAACTTAAGACACGCATATTTTACCAAGTTCCGCACACACATGTTCTTATATGCCTATTATTTACACATGATTACACTTTACATCCTTATAAAAGAAGTCGTCCTATACCTTGACTATAGGTTTTCTGGACACCTGGGTTATGGGTTATCGAGTTTATTGTTTAATTACTTACTTTGTTATTTGAAGTTTTCTTTGATGCACCTGCGTTAGGGTTGAAGTAAACACGTGTTCCAGTGAGGTTTGGTTGATAAGGGACTGTCATGAAATGATATCAAGTGTTTCCGTATACATGATGTGTACATGAACGTACTACATGTGAAACAGGTGGAATTAAATTATTAGTTGTATTATCTTAGTTACAAATAGTGTCATTCCATTCTCCTCGGAGATCTCTGACCCTCATCAGTGCGTTGTGTCTAATGTCCGTCCGGCCGGCCGGGTAGCTCAGTTGGTAGAACTCTCGTCCGACAAGTGAGAGGTCCCGGGTTCGAGCCCCGGTTCGGTAGGATATTTGACACAATGCACATCCCTTCAGATCATCCTGACTCCATGGAAGTTTCCACAGAAATCTACATTCTCAAATAATAGTAGGTATCTCTCTTTCCATCTGTACCAAGTAATATACCTATGGATAAAAATACTGCTCAGAACAAAAATTTTGTCAGATCCAAATAGAACAGAAAAGAGATCCCCGCAGATTCTTGTGTTTGTGACTCAGAAGGAATTCAAGTGTTCAATGGTATGCATTTTCTTTGGTAATTTTAGATAGAAATATAGATGTGTAATTGTGTTCTGTTATTTCAAGTATCTCAACTTATCATTTTGGAAATTGCATGTCAAAAAGTACCAACATGAATTTGTTGCCACCAAACTATATGTTGGGAAAATTATATTTTGCAGATGGGTTTTATTTCCATCTGGTCACAATTCCTTCCTTCACAAATTATTTACATAACTTTCTTGTGCTTCGTCTTCATTTGCAAAGAACTTACACAACTCACAAATGACGGTTTTATATATAGGCTATTATAACGTACACTACTAAACATTTTACGTAAATTTACATTCAAACAAAACGTAGTCGCTTGAGAAAAAATACATTTTCTATAGGTTCAAATATAGGAATGATTTTAAAGACGTCTCTTTCAGATCTAGAAATACTTGTTGTATGAAGTTCACTCTGATTCTAGAAGCATCTTGTTCGTAGCTGTCATTATTCCTCATGTAATCATGACAATTGATCGACTTTTCCATTCAAAGAAACAAACGAATGATCTATTTGCCAATTGTTCATTTAATTGACCAACACAATTGGCATTTACTGTGATGTATCTATCACAGTATCAAACAAAACCCCATCCTCTCACAGTGGAAATGTGATTGAGAATATTCTCTCATAATGATGGAAACCTCACTTATTAGCAATTTTCTTTTGATTTATTTGAATCTTCAAAGGAAACGAGTGATCTTCTTTCTACACTTTACATTTTAAATTGTTTCCGTTTTGTAAGCTAATTTACAAAAAAAATATAAAAATACGTAATTATTCCTAAACGGATTGCCTATAATATGTCATTATTAGTGAGTTTTTACCATCTCAGGGTATGATGAAAAGAAAAGAAAACAAATACCCATTCCCACCCTCACATCCGTTCATCCATTTCTCTTAGCCATAGAAGATATCCTACCTCCATTTAAACTCGATATTTCTCCATTATCACAAATATCCATTGATCAATAAACTAATATGGCAAACCCTCTCATTTCATCCGCTTAATTACCATTCACATTCAATAATTGCCAATGCTCTTTATTACTAAATTACTCCATATACGATCGCATACCACGCCCTTGCCACTATCTCCAATCATTATTTATGATCGTTTGATACTAATTATCCAAATGATGATGATAGTATCATTAATCGCTTTGATATCATACGAATGATGGTAAAATATCCCACGTAAATTATTGATAACTTGCTTATTGATATTGTCTTTCATAGTAGTGGACGCACGCGGGGTTTTTGATGAGTAAAATCTGATCGAATAGATTGTCATTCCATGTGGCATCGAGATGGTTTTGTCACGATATACAGATTGTGACTGGACATTTTGAAACAATATTCACGAAAGTTGTGGCGACGCGAGGCCAAAATACTGTCAATTAATCGGCGTTTCACGATCTGGAAGAGGGAACATGATTGGTTGGTTCGTGACGATTTTGAGTCTGATTTCATACTGGTCTTATTTATTTATGAAGCGTACTTTTAAAGAGACATTTTATTATGATTGTTCTATGAATACATTATAGAAAGTAAGTAATTTATAAGCCCAGTTGATTTGATGACGATTCAACTAAAAGTGTTTTTTGTAGAATATTGAATTGGAATGAGCCCATTTCCTTAATTAAACGGAATCAACTAAAAATATAACCTATGTATTATGTCAATATAGGTGCAAACAATAGACGTAATACAAAATATCCATTGACCCAAGATTGTGGTAAAATGTCAACCCTTGCTTGACCGCAAATGAAAATAAAAATTTTGACGACAATGTAAGAAATCCTGTTTATTAATTGAACCTACCTATACCAATAATTTATATGCACATGATATATGAGATTAGAAAGATACATACATACTAATTAAATTAATGGTGGGGAATGTCAAATGTAATTTGAAATAAATTTTATATTAAAATAAATCAAATAAAAAATATTGAAACGTCAGAATATCGCCTAGTGATCTGTACATCAATTAAATAATCTATTAATGATCCATTAAATAAATATAGAAATAGTTACAAATAATTAAAAATAAAATAAAATAATGTAAAAGAAACTAGAATTAAAACGATTACAAAAATTGAATTAAATGTACGTCGCTTTAGCTTAGCTAAAAGTAGCTTAATTTTAGCTTAATACAAATAATAATTAGTTGTTATATAAATTAAGAGACAATTTTGATAATAATACATATCAATTCAAATATGAGCTGTAGTCAAACCAAATGTACAACCAATAAGTCAACCACAAAAGTAAACCCCACCTTGATGAAGATGAATCGAGATGTAATGATGTTAATTACCTCCTCCGATGTCAAGAAGTCACCTGGATGCTGGTTTCTGACGTCATCGTCATCTTGCCCACAGTTCATCAAGAGAGGAGTCACGTGATGCTCCCAAGAGTCATCCACCATCTCCATGGCGACGCGGGAAAAAAAAACAACTTTCACACCAAGAAAATTCAAATTATCGAAAAAAACTGAAATCGAACACTTTATCACTTTATTTAAAAAAACGTTCGTTTTTTTAAATAATCGAACGTTTCAGATTCGAATTTCCCTGCAGCGCTCTTGCGCGCGGAGCACTAAACACAACGGTCCAACTTCTGCCACGGCTAGAGCGGGTTTGAATTGTCCGCACAAGAGTATAGCACGTCACATACCACGTGAGCGCTCGCTCTATAGGTATACACTCCGCATAGCCCCTATATCATATATCCCTATACTCACACACAATTACTAAATACACGTCAAGTACACACTACTCAATAGCTTGGTCGCGACTGAAAATCCTACATACGTAGTTTTCGAATTGAACTTCCCCCCCTTTATTGGAGGGGGAGTTTAGTTTAGAGCAATGAATCACGATGAGTTAACCTGGCTTGGTTAATCGAATTATCGTGTTCTGGAGTTAAATAGGAGTGTTTTGAAACCTGAGGAGTCGGTGTGTGAAATTACTGTGTGGGGTGGTAATAAGGTGTCTTCGATGGAAGTGCTAACGGAAAGGTAGAGGAAGTCGTCGTGGAGTTACCTGTGTGGATGATTGCAGGTGGAGGGTTGGTCTGAGTGATTGTTGGGAGGTGGTGGGGGTGGGCGAGGAATTTCTGCTGTTGATGATTGAATGTTCATGTCCCATGGCACAAATGGAAGAATGTTGGTGAATAGGAAGGGTTAATAGGAAAGACATGAAAAAGTTAGAATAATGGGAAAAGAAATAAGAAATTGGATTAAGCGTTTTTAATTTAGGGATGAAAATAACGTTTTTTAGCGTTTCTAAGTGTATTGATTATTGAATATACAAGTTATAATTTTCACGTCTTTACAATTCTTATTGAGAAGGAATTTTTGCCAATTTATTTCTGGTTCTTATTTATGAAGATTATAAGAAATCGGTTTATTTATTTTTGAGAAGTGATGCAAAATGGAAATTTGGCTCATTTATATTACATTTTGCTTTCATTAAAGTCAACCGGGAAAACGGGGGGGATACTCCACGGAATTCCACAAATTTGAGGGGTTGAGGGGGGGGGGGGGGGAGAAATAGAATATAAAAACAATTTGAGAACTTTTAAGCTTTCTGTATCAGCATAAGCTTTCTGTAGACAGTAAACTATTTTTTCATTTCATTGAAGTGGAAATAACATCTGATTTTGAAAACAAACATTTAAAAAAAGTTTCAACAAAGAAACATAGGTCATTTCCAAAACACATCAAAGGACATCAAATTTAGTTAAAAATCAAGGAAAAGGTTCTAAAGGTACTTTACCAAGATCCATAAGGGTTGAGGACCCGCCCCTCAGACCTCCAAACGTTTCATAATTTACCCCCCCCCCCCCCCCCCCACGACAGAAATTCTACAACATCCAATAAATCTACCTTCTCACTAAAAGCTCTGTACTATAAAAATAATGGTCACATCTAAAAGCAGCATCCATTGTCAACCAAGAGAGAAACAATACATTTCTCGATTGTTTTAATTATTGCCAACAATGGTTATGTAACGTGTTATAAGTTAATTGTGTTTTCTGCTAAGAGGTGAGAACCCCGGACTTCTGAGCAAGATTACGCACGTCCTTGTTTCAATGGGTTGTACCTACAATAAACAGCCGGAGGGCGTAGCAATTAACAATAAATTATAAAAAATAATAAGTTGATAATAGCAATAGTTACGTCATTGTTGTTTAGTTATAGGTCCAAACATGTTCTTTTTGAGGCTTACATGGGCGACTTTTGACATACCGGATCAATAAAGTTGCCCAAAATGCGAGCATTTAATAACATATATAATTCCATGGCTATGAAATATTAATAGGCCATTTGGAAGTACCAACCACTGCACGCACAATACCAATTAACATTTTCCTTCTTGTAGGCAATTTTTCGGGGAAATAATTTGATTCGGACAAACGTTATTAAATATTTTATATGAAATTTGTGTTTATAATTGTTACAATATCGAAAAAATATATTTTGTTTTTGTAGATGACACAGATTGGGTTTCAGTTTTTTTTATTTGACTTTTCTCTTGTTGGTTTATATTTAGTGATAAAAACAAGTATTGTGAAATCAAGTGGCAGGAGTTTCTATGTAGATTAGAGAGTGACCTGAGATTGAAACAAAGCATTAAAGGTTTCTGCAGAGCTATCAAGAAATAAAGCGTACGCATTAAAATGTAAAAGAGTTAGAAAAAAACACGAGAAAACACTGAAAAATTGTCTTTACTTCTAATGGAGTTGCTGACCCATGACAATTGGTCACCTGGAGTTGATAATTGCTTACCTGTGTAAGTAGTTTGAAGAGCACTTGCGAAGGACAATTAGACGGTGGATAATGGATCTGTCACATCCGTTGGCGTCACTTGATTCAGTCCAAGAATAACGCTTTAGTGCTCATCGACAATCACGTGTGCAGTGACCGAACACTTAGCAATTGCAACACTTGACCGTCATTTCACGCAGCGACATTGTTGAGAATGTATAGAATACTTTGTGCTCGTTCTGAGGATGGGAAAGTAGCCGCAGTTATTTTGTTCGAGTGCATATTTTTTGTAATTGGTTTATAAAAATATTTAAATTATAATAAATTTGGAATTTTAGGAAAATAAAATAATTTTAACCAAATCAAACAATAAGTAATAAAAAATGGAATATTTTGAATTCAATTAAAAAAAATATATATAAAAATAATGAATATCCGAAGAAAGGTAGTGAAAGTGGTCTTGAACCCTAGAACGATCAAAATAATAAAAATGTCTTACTGGAAGTTTTCAGTGACTCAAAAGTTAATGATTGACAAAAGAACGAAAATGTGTTGAAATAAAATGATAAATTGATATTGTGATACGATCCCTTCATATCATCCTCACTCCATGGAAGTTTTCCACAGAAACCTACATTCTGTTAAATTGAGTTTTGTTTGTCTGAAATCAATGTGCATAGTATCTCATTTTCTTTCATTTCTTGGAAGAAAATAATAGCTATCATTGCATTGCACTAAGTTAAGTATTTAATGAATGCACATTCTTTAAATTAAATTATACAAATACAACTTTATTACCTGTGAATGTGTACTTTAATAATATTATGTTGTAATAAATAAATATGAATTATTTTATCTCGAGGTCATCGTTTGTCTTCTTCTCTTCATCCCATCAAAATCAAGTCTTTTCAAAACAATGATATGCCATTGTTTGGAAACACGCATATTGTTCAGATATTCATCCTCTTTCAGTTTTCATCCATTTGTTTCAGAAATGGGTCTATTTGTATATAACAAAAAGTAATGGCGCACTTTGTCAAATGATGAAACTGTAAAATTACATTTGTTAGAAAAATAAATTTTTCGATTTCAACAAATTACATTTCAAATTGATTTTCTTAAACCGATTATCTAAAAACTAACGTCAAGATAAACCATCGATACAAATTTCCATGCCAAGATCTCTCTCTAATGCTTGTAACACCTTAATTTTAATAATGAAGCATAATTAAGGTAAAAGTATAGTTGCGAATTGACAGCAGCCTAAAAGCATGCGTTACAAATCATGCAATCAGACTCACGTTTAAAATATACAGAACCATTTTTTTTTAAGAATATTTCTTTACTGATTGAAATTGATCGTCTTTCGAACCTCTTGATAATACGTCACGTATTCAATCATCGAACCGCGATACTTTATGAAAACCGGTGTTCGAATCCATGTAATTATGATGCTTCGTTGGTTGCATCTCATCATATTGATCGAATATCGCTTACCAAAAAGATACCGCCATTAATAGTTAGTTTCCTGTAAGATGTTCATATAATTAGCTAAAAGATGAGTGTAAATCGGTTGGATATTTTAATATAATTTAATTATTCATTTTTAATAAACGTCATGTTGACATATTTTTAATGATCCGTTTTTGTTTGATGTGGTGTGAATTCGTGGGACATTTTGACGGTTTGACTTTGTTCTAGTCTTAAGATGAAACGGTTTTTACTTTTGTACTTTAGCGATTCTTGAAATTGGATTCGTGATAAAAGTTTTCTAGTAGTAAGAAAAGAATAGCAATTATGAAATTGTGGGAGCTGTAAAGGTATGTAATTTGAGTAGGACTGATCATAGGTTGTTTGATAATAACATAGTTTTTGACCAATACCGATCGTTCTAATTGAATGTGCTATTAAATTATTGAAAATAGAGATAACTAAGCGGTTCAATACTCATTAATTTTTAGAGTATGAGAACACTAAATAGCTTCTTAAAATGGACACCTGACAAAATGATCTATACAAAGAAATCGAACCTACCTATATATAGAAAACGTGATTTTTAAGTTTTTCTCGTTGTCGGCATTAAAAAGATTTTATGTGTGATGCTAATCAATCATAATGATGTTTCAACAAATTTCGTTTTCTATTAAAATTAAAAAAGTTAATTAAAATCTGCACAACTTGTGTAAAACAACGAATATTTGTCAGGCTTCAGTATTGAAACACCAATTGCAAGAACAAAAGCGCCCTTCACAATTATTCTAATTCTATGCTAAAAATATACGTTAATTGCGCCAAAAATGCAACTTGATACAAGGTAAAAATCATAACAATTATGAAGATATGATTTCAATTTAGCATCTACAAGATGGGAGCAATTATACGCGATGCAAACAATGGAATGAATGGGAAACGAAGTACATTATGCAGAAGAGAACAAGGATCGATCAGAATTCTGACATTGCACTACCCACAGTTCCTGTCGGGATGAGTACTGTATCACAAATAAAACAACACCAACAGATAACCATAAAAACACTAACTAATTATTGCAATATTACGTAAGTTCATTCATGAAAAGTAATATTATAAATTCTTGCATGCAATTTTTCTTAATAAAGCAAATTACAAAAAATAAACAGGTATTTTTTTATAGGAGATGAGGCAGAGTTTCCGGCGAAATGCAAAGCCAATGTCTGCTACACATAAATTAATCATCTTAATTTCCTGTCTACAACATAATTAGTTTAGACAGAAAGTTAACCTAACAGCGGAATTTTGTTATAAAGATTTAATATCTTTGATAGGAAAGATTAGGATTACAAGCTTTATAAATAATTCGCTCCCAAATTTGACTTTGAACATATCACATCCGAGGGATGCACCATTCATATTTTATTTATATAAATAAATAACTTCTTCCAATGAACTTAATTATAACTATTATCAAACTAAAAGATCGGAATATATGTTGCGGCAAAGATTAGATTGAGATCTATACATTCTATTCTTTTACTTTTGTTAACTGACAAGCTTGTGAATCTAAGAATATTTTTAGGATGGATGTCCGCTAAATGATCCGCCATTATGATAGCATATTTATTTATTCATTGAGGAGACGAAAACTACGTTATTACTTATGATTTATGAGCCACGTTTTTTTCATGTTTTGTATTTTCAAGATGGTGACCGGAAATATTTTATATGAATGGATGTAGTAAATGTAATTTTATTTAATGTTTTATGTATATTGTAATTGTATGTACCTACTATAAAGTTTAGTATGATTCATTCATTCATTCTTTTTAACTAAGTAGTAGATTAAGAGATATAGTTCAAAATCATGGGAATGAAAGGAAATCATAACATCCAAGGCTATATTTTAAAATTGTGTTTCAAATTGCCAGTGTTATTTCAATAACTTCAATCTTTTTAAAAAATAGACAGGGTTAAAAATTTAATGCATTAGTGTGAAATAATTAAAATAAAAAAATATACGTAAATAATGAATTAATTTCTCAGCTTTTGATTTTGATGTTTTTCCCCTGCAAAATCATGTGTAGATGTCTATTAATAATGTTAAAATCGCTTTCAGTTATCCTAATTTTTAAGTAATATCCAAATAAAAATCATTACCTATAGTTTGTTATCAAAAAAAGTTCAATGTGGAATTATACCTCCTAGAAATTTGAAACATAGACCGGGAATTGGACTTAGTTTATATAGGTATATCCATGCTCATGGCAATTATGGTAATTATTATTAAGTCTATATTCTCAACAGAGCCAGGCTCCACTAGTGAGAATGTAATATAGAGAAGGGAGGAGAGGAAACCCGGTACCGGCATGTAGCCTACTCCTGACGAAAGATACCAAGGGGACCAACGGCTTAACGTCCCTTCCGAAGGACGGTGTAACATTCACAGCACAGGCCTCCACAACCCGCGCCGTCGAGAGACTGATAACAGGTGGAGGGAGGTCGTCACACTGACCCCCAAACACCCCAGTCTCTCTGACCCAACGGCAGCAACCTGGCAAGGCAGAGTTGAATGGTCACCCATCCAACCTCTGACCGCGCTCAATGTTGCTTAACCTCGGTGATCTAACGAGAACCGAGGTATCCAACACACCAGCCGTTGGGAAGTACGTCAGGAAAAAAAAGTAATAAAAAGTACGTCAGGAAAATCCGTTTCCTGAAAACTCTTTTCTCTCTTCCATTTTCTCTGATCCTTGGATCATATTCCATTTAATTTCATGACGTTGTTTTACAAACTTAGTTCACTTTTAAGTTAATTACGCACGAACAAGTCCCACAAGGGAATTAGGTAATGCCTTCGTACAGGTGCAAAATTTTAATCATAGTGTTTAGAAGTTAAGAAAATCCCTGAAGGAGAATAAGTTACAAACTTAGTTTTACATCTTTAGAAGTTTTACTATGTAGAAGATCTTTAGTATATTATGCAATCCACTTAGTTTCAAGAAGTAGATGAAGACATATCGTAATTTACCTTGTCTTCATTGTTCAACACATTTTGTAGAGACGTACTAGATCAAAGTTTAGGAGGGAGAAGAGGGGAGAGCGCACTCGCCCATCTTCGATACAAACTTGTTTATTCACTAATTAATTAGCAACGTAGATAATTAGTTTAGTATTAAAATGCCATCACATTATAATGAAGCGTTACGATGATTGGTGATTTACGGTACAAGTTAATCTTATCTTTCATCTATTTTCCTTTGAAGCGGTTGGTGATGGTCTTCTAAGTTCTAAATGGTTCCAATTTACGTAAATTCTTTGAAATTAATTGGTGTAATTTGACATTTAATAAGATATAGAATTGTATAGACAAATATAAGTATCCAAAAATATAGTTACCGATCTAAAGACTTGAAGTATAATTTATTTAGAATTATTATTAAGTCGTTCCTTGAGAATGAAGTAACTACTTATTTGAAATCATTTCGTGGCCGTGGGCAGGTGATTTCTTCCGACCGAGCCACCGAGGTCGTTCAGCAGCGCTAGTGCGCATGCGCTGGGGCCGGTAGTGAAGTATCCAAGATGGTGCCCAGCGAGCTGTCTGTTGACGAAATTCGGAGATTTATGCTCGAAAAGGGTGGTAGAGTGACAAACCATGAGTTGGTGAAGCATTTTCAAAAATTCTTAACACATCCAGAAACACGAGGTAAAATTTGATTTGTGCTTTTATTCCTAGTTTTTGTGTAGTATTGAAAAGAGTTGGCGTCTCACCTGTCCTAACCTCACCTTGATGTGTCATTGTTTGACAACAAGACAATAAAATGCCAATCTTGAGATAGATATTGCTTATCTATGACACTTAGTAGGCTTAAGTTTATTCATAACGTAGTTAAAGCAAGTCACATCTGGTTAGTTTTCGTAAAAATTGCCAGAAGTAAAAAGGGGTGTGTCCACGTCAAGGTAATGAGTGCATTTACCTATGTGGGATTGTTTTCTAGGTCACCTATTCTGTAAACTGCACTTGTTGATTAGATATTTAATTACTCATTAATATACACATCATGTCTGTGCATCACACTCTCTATCACATCGCATTAGTGTCGCCGACATTACGTAACAATGCATTTCTTATTCTTTCAGTGGAAGCTCGAAATCATTTCAAGGAATACGTAAACACATTAGCCACAATAAGCAATGATAACGGAAAGAAGCATTTAGTATTAAAACGTAGATATCGGGAATTCGGAGCCGAAAATTCAGTCGGTATACCAAGTCCCCAAAATTCCCCAGGACACTCCGTTTATTCTATGTCCCCATCTGTTACTCCTATCCCACCACCATATTCTCCTCCTACGTACGTCCATCCTACGTCATTTGATGGTCCCGTTCCGAGCCTATCTCGTGCGCCACCTCCTTATCGTGCTCCGCCACCCCCAGTGTCCACCCCCAGCCCTCGGCCGCCTCCGATATCCTTCGAACTTGAGTCGGAGTTCTCTCGCGAGGAGTGCATGACCGACAACGATAGCTCGTACAACAACGACAGTGTGGACGCGAATCAAGAGCCGCCTCCGGTCCCGCCGAGACGAAAGAGCAGCGATAAGCTCAAGATGGAGAACAAGGAGAATCTAGAGGAGCTGGTGAAGAGAACTAAGACTTTTGCTGAGGATGCTGAGCCAAGAAATGCAACGGTGAGCTAGCAATTTCTTTACTGAGCCAAAGTAAAAATGGTATTCGAAAGAAATGGATTGTCTGATAACGATTTGATGGCATCTTCTGATGAAGTCATTGCTAACTTATTATCTACCTCTAGTAGGTGAGCTCATTGATAATAGATTGATTGATTGATTGAGGATTGATTGTCAAGGAACCTGAGCAGCAGCCAATCCGTTTCGTTCAAATACCGTTTTTAGTTATGTAAAGTGTATACACAGATGGTTTATTTTCTCTTGCAGGCCCACAAAATGGTATTCTATTTTACTTTTTATAAACCTGTTATTGAAGAGCCCAAAACTTTCAAAAAAATTACAATACCTAGTTTAGTAACAGAAACAGTTTTTTCACAGATGTACTAATTATTATCTCACATTTGTAAATCTTCTGGCAGAAACTGGCGGTTTTATGCCAGTTTATCTGGCTGTTTTATGGATTGAATCATTTAAGCCATATTTCAGAAGTTTGTCAGAGCTACTCAACATCACAACTCTCAAGGTCGTTTAAAAACTATCGCTAAAATAGTCAAGATGAGTTTCGTTCACTCAAAGAAAGCCAAGGCCTAACAGTACCTTTGTCGCAGCTTATCTTACCACTGTGTGCGCAATGCACATGTGTAAATGACAGAACCAGAGATTGGGACAGGGAAAATAGAAGTACAATTTAGTGCTTACCCTTTCCATAGATGTCATAAATGTCTTTGCCAGTAGGTTGGTTAAACCCGGTTAAACCTCTACTCAAAGTGCCCTTTAACTTGTCGCACACAATGGAAGAATAGAAACTAATTTCTCAACTATTGACCATCACCTATATTGCCATCACAGATAAGTGAGCCCAACTGGCCTTCGCGTGGCCCAATAGTTTTCACATCTTGTGAAAATATTTCACTATTTCATTTCAAATCTTATTCCACGCACAGGGTATATTTTCTTCACACAATGAGTCCATACAGTTGTTGATTACAAATTAATTTTTCTTAATTCAAATTATTGCTGAGATCCGAATGTTTCATAATGCTGACCATATCGCAATGCAGCTGATCAAGCTTAAGCTGAGTAGGAGTTATTTAATGTTGTTGATATGCTAAATTAATCTAAATCTTGGTACCTTATGCAGGTAGTTTTAATTAAGTTGAAGGTAGGTAGTAAGTAGTGCTTCATTATATTTTTAGAGCACATTTTAGTTTTTCTACATATTCTGTTGCCACTTAAGACCAATTTTATATATAATCATGATGTTGATAGTTTTATAATTCTAGAGTCTGAATCCACCCTCTACCTCTAATGTTTCCGCATTATATGCATTACTATTCCATCATTGTACATCATTGCACGAAACATGCTTTTTTTATCAGTTTACCACAACATTCAGTCTTCTTCCTCACTTAAAATTTATATTACGATCGATTTTATGATATCCCATCATTATAGTCTGGCCATTACTGCAAATTATTATAATTATGTTTCGGTTGCTCTTTGTTATAATTTGTTTTTTTCCCTCTTTTGTTGCTTGCACGTTTTTGTTTTTGTTTTGCTGTAGGAAGGGGAATCTGCAGAAGCTGTGATCAGTGTTAAGGAACGTATGCAAAAGTTCAATCGTTTGAGTGAACTTCCGAAAGCTCCAGTGTCGACCAGCAACTTGAGAAAGCTCAATAAGGTAAGAATATAAAAAAAAATACGGAGTGCTGAATCCACATAAAATTTTAATTTTTATGTATTTTTTATTATATTCCACTACAGTTGGTTGAGAAACTAAAATATAGAATATTTATTTGATCAGAACTTTATAGAAAGTTATAAGAAAAATGTTCGAACTTTTGTGTAATGCACATGGTTTGCATGAATACATTATTGTTTAAAGGTTTGGTATTTCTATTTTAGGAAATGTTATTAATTTTAAAATAACTACTATTTGATGCCTTTCTTAGTATAATAGTAGGCTCCGAAATTAATTTCCTTGGATTATGTACAAATATTTTTTCTTTTGCTGAGACCAGAATCAACAGCTTATTCCAAGATGAAAAGGTACACACCTTGAATATTTTGCTATTTTTTATTTATGAAAATTTCCGCCCACATTTCTCGTAAATCTACATATCAAATGCACTCCGCTTGTTTGTCATATTAAAAAAGAAAAACATAACAATGTTGTTTTGTTATTACCTACGCAAAACATTACGAAATACGCTGTATTTTTTGTCTCTTGAACTCTACCACAAACATCAAGCCGTTTTTCGGAATATTATTCGGTCACATTCGAGACTGTTCTTAATTAGTAGTCCTTATTTAAACATGACCCATGCTCTGTCGGCATAAAGTGCGCTCGCTGACTTTACCGTCTAATTGGACTCGCTCGTATTATATGTACATCGAGAAAAAAATATTATAAAAAGGAAATAGTTAGGTACATGGTTTAATGTTTTATTGCTCTAATTAAAGCCAAGGTTTAGTATCGAATTTAAAAGAACAAAAGCATTTTTTTGTATTATTTCTCTTCTTTTAAGAATGAACGAAATCACGACTGCAAAATTTTTGTGGCTTGAACATGTTCTTGTAAATTTATTCCGTACATTAAAAAAGCGGCATGAAAATTGCCCGCAGACATTTGAAACGTAGAGTTTCATTTGTGGATTATTTATCTTGAATTTGTGTCTGAGATAAAGAAAATGTATCATTGAGGAAGAGATTTACAGTTTCAGTTTTGACGCCTCTTTTAGTACCTTCACTACACAATATTTGTGCAGGTATTGTTTGGTATTGTCTGCACTCTGGCTGAATTAAAATGCAGATGGGTAATTTATAAGCAGAAACAGTTCCATCATATTTTTTACGATTGTTTTACATGGGGAAGTTGCTTAGGTACATTTTTATTGACGAAACGTAGATCGTTGTTACTGTGTGAAATGCATATGGCATGATAATTTAATGTTTACTTTTTAATAAAATATTTCTTGAAGGACTCAAACAAAGTTCAAATAATTTATAAAGTACTTGTACGACAGCACTGGATTTTAATAATGTACCAAATGCCAGAGGGACAGCCCGGAGAGAATTATATGCCAGAGGTAATTTGTCATTAGCAAAGAGCATACGATTTTAATCATAATTATTACCAAGGAAACGGGAATAGAATCTACAAAAAAGGCTCTAAAAAAATGTAGATTTTTTCCTCCCAGGGTTAGGCATGATTTTCCCCAAACCTAAAATGGTTTTTGGGAAATAAAATTATATGGTTCAAACACTTGTTATAAAAAATACTTGTTATATTTTAAAATAGGTATTTTAAAAACGTCCGTTTGTAGATAAAATTCAAAATACCTACCTACCTGTGTACCTGTATATACCGCCAAAAAATCTTACACCAAAGGATTAAAAACCTATAGATTTAAGTCGCTAATCGCAAATTACAATTTCTACCACTCTATACAATTTTTAATATATAAATCTAATTGTAGATCATCATTTACATTGAGAATTACTTGAAAACCCCTATTCAATATCAGTTTCATGTAAAAGAAAAAAAATACCACATAAAAACCTCACTGGGCAAATAATTTTTGAAAAAAAAAATATTTTTCCAACCCTGCCTCTTCCTTCTTTTGTATGATCTGGATATAAACTGATTCTGAGGCTGTCTCTGCAATGCCTCGTCTAAGCCTAAAGAACTTGTGTTGTGTTGTCTTCTGGCGGGAACACATGTATGTACGATGTTCAGCGGTTGAACTGCGCCAAGGTGTCTCTACACACATCACACTGCTAAGTAATGTAATGTAATGTGTACCTGTGTGTAGTAGTGTGCCCCAGACTGATTTGTTTACCAGTGTTTCCTGTGTGTATCTTCACGCATGGTGCGGGGGACATAGGGAATGGTTTTTTGGAAGTGAATAGGGTGATATGATATATCCGGATCGGGAGAGAAAAGGGCATAGGTTTTTTTTGGAGTTGTTTTTTCATGTCTTAACGTGATTGCTATGACCAATGAGCAAGCGAATACAAGTTACAAAATTTTTGTAAATTTTTGGTAAATACATTTACCGAGTACGGTGCGTAATACAAATTTATATTTTTTTGGGTACATTTTTGGTAATTATTCAATTTTGAGTTATCAAAGTTTTCTTTTACGTGCAATTATTTTTCCTCAATGATCAAAGAGAAGAGAATTCCTAACGTTTTGTTAATTTTGCAAATCATTCAATTTGGATTATCTTCATACACCTATCAACATTTCATTTATTACTTATTAATGACTACTAATGAGAAATACCTACAGTTTTTTTTGTAAATTTTTGAGAATTAATCAAATTTGAATATCTTATACAGTTGTCTAGTTTTAGGAGTTTAGTATGGGTTGTCAAATAGATAATTGGAAAAAGTAGGTACTCAAGTCCCAACACATTTGAAGTATTTATTTTTCCTCCAAGGCAAGGCCCGTCCGCATGAAATTAATTCTGAACAACCTCAAATTATAACTTCTTCCTCAAAATCTGAACGCTGTGAACTTTAAACAATTCCAAACCTAACATCGTGACGTTTTCCTGTTATTTTATATAAATAAATGCCATTCTTTGTTCGTTACCTTTGTGTCAAAGTCTTGTAGTTTTCAGTAATCTCCGTATTTTTATTGGCCACACAACGGACATGATTTAAATCGACATTAACCCTTAAGAAATTTCGCAGAAAATATCGTAAACTATATCACTGGAGTCAAAGCATCAATTATAGGATTTCCGGTGGGAAGCGGTAATCATTATTTACCAAAATAACAAGATTTATAATTTTATTCCGATGGGTTTTATTATGTAGTGTACAGACATTGGGTTACGTCAATACCATCCATACTGGTTTTCTCCTTATTACAGGAAAACAGGGAGCAATTAGGTACCAATTAATTGTTCACGAAATTTCCACATTTCCATACAAAATTGAAATTTATTGTCGTTAATTTGAGAAATTAGCACCCGTGTACCGCGACAGTAAACATACATGACGTTTCATTTCTTTATTATTACGTAATGTTTAATTGCCGAGCAAATTATAGTTTTATTACGACTGCGCAATGCACACATTTTATTAAATGTACAATATAAACTTAATTCGTGAATTCCGACTAATTCTAAGCTAAAATACTTACTTATCTTTATATTACATTTTATAATTCATCTTCCAAGAATAGCAATTTTTATATTGTGGGATGACTATTAGTTGTTGAACTATTTCGTGATTGATTTTAAATTGTAAGGTTAGTAATTGTTTTTGTTTGTAAGGGTAAAAAAAAATATAAGTTGAAAACGATTCAGGTTTGCGAAAAAACAAAAATATATCGTATAAAAAGATATTAAATGGTTTATTGTTTGTGGTACATAGTTAGTAATTATGAAGAAGTATTTTTTTGCAGTAAATTTACTAAAAAGTAAAATGTTTTTAGCCAGTTCATACGAAGTTACCATTCTCAATTTCAAGTTCTAAATACCAGCATCTAAAAACTAATAAACCTTCTTTGCCACATCTTGTGCCTCATTCATGTTCATGAAAACTGAGAACATCTAATCGAGTTTCCCTGCCCCCAACAAATAATTAGATCATCTTTGGAACTGAGGTCTCCTCATTGCAATCATTTCTAACATAATCAGCATACACATCCCTGCATTCTCCAGAACAAATCCTGTTATATCTCTCACAAACCTAACCTCAAACTGACAGAGCGGAAGATGGATGGTTTACACTACAATCTGGACAGTCATTCAGTAATTTTGAAGAGATTTTTTTTACTTCGTTTTTATACTTTGTAATATACGTGTCATATTCTGTTGTCTGTTTTATTTTTACTATTTGGCTGTGTGGAATGGTTGCGGGTTGCCCCCATGGCATGATGTACCACCCTGGTGTTTATTTGTTTTCCCCTGCTGAGCATACAAATGACTTTACAATCGGTCTTGATTCGTCTGCAATCAGGATTAGAGGCATGACGTCTCGGCGTGAGGCAGTTTAGAATATGACAGTGCATTTGTGGGCCGGGTTTATTCGACCTGCCATCTCGGTTTACTAATAACTAAATTTTGATTCGTGTTTTGAAATTTTCGTGGGAAATTTTTTTGGTGGTTACGAATGCTTTATTTGTAGATGAAAAAATTATTGTTGTATTCATTGGTACAAAGAGTATTTTTGACATAAGAATAGAGAATCTTTTAAAGGTAAGTCCGCCCCATTCAAAAATCACAGGCTAAAACCAGAAACTATAGAACCCAAATGAATATCGGTTCCGATTTAGGTCCCGGTTCTGGAAAATATTAAATAACGGTTCTGATTCCGGTTCCACTTCGGTTTCATAAGAGTTCCAATCGGTTCCATCAAATTCAGACCATTGAAATTATTTTTTAATCGACTTTTAGGAACTTACATGCTCAGAAATTATTATTTATCAAATCAATAATCATTTATCACTCACATATTTACACTCAAATAATTTATTTGAAAAACTGTAAATGATAGTAAATAATTTCAGATTTGAAAGGAAATAAAGTAAATATTCATTGAAATTAATTATTTAAAGAAACCCTTATGGAACTTTTATGGAACCAAAATAATATTTAATATTAATATGGGTTCCGGTTCCGGTTCTAACTAAAATTATATGGGTTCCGGTTCCGGATCCTAAAAAAATAACGGTTCTTTTCGGTTCCGGTTCCAGGCTAAAACTATAACTATTTTTACGTAAAATGCAATATTTTTATGCTTTTTCGGCTGTATAATGAAATGTTTCGTGTGTTAGTGTGGGGTAAAATTGTGGAGAAATGTTGAGTATTGATTGCGAACCCTTTAAAAATATAGGAAATATGTCTCATATTACTCATTTTTCTTTTTACCGTATTTTCCCTCCTTTGAAAATCTTAATTTTTCTCGAAACATAAAAGATCAAACGTCAAAAACGAAAACGACTTCCCGAGTATCTTAGTACCAAAGATCTTTCCGAAAATCATTTCCTCTCGATACATAAAGTTGTCCCTACATGAATGTTGACATCTTGTTGACTGAAGTAAGTGCAGGAGAGTTTTGTTGGAAATCACATCCGAGGGTTTAGCAGGTGAAACATGTGTCGAATAGTTGATTGGGGGCCAATTTCTTGTCATATTAAAATGATGGAACGATGGTTTTCTCAATGTTTACGTCGTCAGTATCGACAGGGCTATATTTTCTCGACATAATCACTTGGAAATTGGCCTACTTATCATGACTTTCGGATCGGTGTACGGAATTTAGTGGCTTTCCGTGACAAAAGCGGTATTCATTTCGCCGGACATAATTGCGAAATTATGAAAATTAGGCGGAATGGCGCGGGCTGGAGTTGAGCTTCGGGCTTTCGGTGGACCAATTTGTGGCACAGGCTGAATAATAATGGCTCCGTGGAGATCGTGTAATATGCTGCGTATTCAGATGAATAGGAGCTTATTTGATGATAGAAGTATACTTAAAAGATAATACGTAGCATCATCTGTTATACCATAGCATCCTAAATGACTTGCGACTGTGAATGTTGTACCTAATTCTTTGTTAAACATTTTGAAGAGTGTTAAAGTGTAAACTTTAAAATTTAAAAATTTAGCTATATGAAGGCATGGTATTATCCTGTAAAATTCGAATATATGTAGTACCCTTTTTAGGGCGCAATTCTTTTCGTATTTTTCCTATTTCCCTCCTATTTCTTAGGATTCTGTGATTTCAAATTGTCATAAAAATGACAATACGAAGGAATTGAATATACATGTGATCTGGGGATGAAATACGAAACAAAAATTTAGATTATGTGTACACAAACCGTAACGGTATATAGATTTTTTTTTTAAATTATAAAAAGTCGAAATTCAGGATATTTCAGGATATTATGATTACACATTTAATGGTCAGTAGTAAATTTTCGCATTTAAAAAAATGATATTTTGCAAAACGATATGTGGAAGATTCGATAATCCTTCCCCTAGTTCGATTCTTGAGGCCATCCCTCATGACTGAGGATGTTTTGTGTTTTCCCTCAGTCGAGAGCCGAATGATGGGAAGGTTCCCCAACGACCGCCTCCTTCCACCTTCTACTCTCATTATCTAATACTCAACATCTACAATCATACATAGAATTTGGTTTTACTAAAGTCAAAATTATAACGCTCAAATGTGTACACCGTAGGTAAGACCAGGCACGTAGGAAGGGGGGGGGGGGGGGGGGGGAATGGGGAGGGATTACTCAGCCTTAATCGGGCTGACCCCCCATTCACCATACAAAATTAAGTTTAGTGACCAAGAATCACTTAAAAATTGTTTAAATTCTAAAAAAACGCCCTGCGGGGTAAAAATAAGGAGTTATTAGTTGTAATTTGAGCAGATTAGCATCCCAGAATCGATTTTAAAATGTTTATATTCGAAAAAATGCCCTTTGGGGCAACAATTGGAGGTTTTTTGCTTCAGTATGTGCAT
Organism: Leuctra nigra; assembly: GCA_934045905.1. NCBI lineage: Eukaryota > Metazoa > Arthropoda > Insecta > Plecoptera > Leuctridae > Leuctra > Leuctra nigra. The sequence goes on along the minus strand of OW203764.1, from coordinate 15,602,314 downwards.
TTTAAAAAGCCCCAGAATCACTTTTAACTGGTTTAAATTCTAAAAAACGCCCTGCGGGGCTAAGACTGTGGGGCCTGGCCCCCCTCCAGACCCCCTTCCGGGTGTCGCAATCCCCCCCATGATGAAAGTAGTTCCTACGCGCCTGCGTAAGACCACATTCATATCTCATTCACGGCATTCCAGACGATACCGTTTTGTTCCACCAAACACTCATCGACCGAACGTCGCCTTGATTGAAGAACAAATCTCCAATCACCGCTGTATTTAGTCTCCGGTCTCGCCACGCGTCCCGAACCGCGTAAGAGTAATCATCCGTCCGGTAAACAAGTCCATGACATTGCGCGATCACTATCATCTTTTAAACACATTCCCCTCCAGGGTTCCATACCGCATCATCATCTTCTTCATCAGATGAAACGTGTTTATGTGCTTAACATGCATAAGTTAGTTGTGATCATGGACATTGATTTCTCACGAGACGTTGTTTGGACTGTCGTTTTTGATCCCCCTGCGGATGATTGTTGTAATTTTGTGAATTAATCGTCTTTTGCCTACTGTAAAAGAGAGGTAAAACATGATGTGAATTTGTAATATTGGACACCTCTTGCGGGCTTATCGGAGATGGGGTTTTTGTTGGTCTTTGGTTTTCTTTGTCGGAATCTGTTATCAGTTGTGTGAAGATTGATGTTTCTAGGTCGAACGCTATCTGTGAAAGCATCGGATAGTCCGGGTTTATATAGAAAATACTTTGATTTGACTTAGTAATTAATTTTTGATTTATAGAGAAAATATTTTGTTATTTTGATACAGGTTTGTTCCTGTTACTATACGCAACAGGAACAAGCATGTGAAATGAGAAGTACTTACACCTTGACGAGACTCGAACCTAGAACCGTAGGAATATCACGGCGTCATCTCATTGAATGTTCGACTCATAGAAGTAGAAGACCCGATGGCCATTTTCACAATTTTACGTTGCATTCTTTTGGAATCATGTATACAATTTGAAATTTTTACCTTATTCCTACTGCCAGGAAATTCACCTGTATATCAAGAATAAGTCAACAATGACAGTTAAGTATTCTCTTCAAAAATGACTTGTATCAATATTACATATTATTCGATTCTTGATTGGATAAAGGCAAAATTACTGGATTTAGTTTTGAGCTAATTAAAAAAAAAACATTGAAATGGACTTCAGGCTTTATACCTCTGAGGTACAGAAACATTGGGATATTTTTGTAGAATTATTAAAGACATGAAAGCTCAAAATTATTTCACGCCTCTATATTTAAACCTCCTTGCCTTTAGTGGTGCCTTTAGCTTTAATAATTGTTTCTACGGGTAACTACGGGTTGAAGTTTTGCTCTAACTATAAAAAATTAACGCCATTTTGAATATTTCTACCTTTTTTCTAGAGAAATCTTAGTTTCCAGGTGAAATCAACCAGGACTTCTAATCCTCGAGTAGGACGTTTCCGAAAGTTCTCAAAGTTCAACCATTATTAATTTATTCCCATCTTCCCTCCTGCTCTCTAATCTTGCCGACTTCCTGATCCGTCCCCATCCCATGTACCCCCAGCAGGCACCGAAGTTGCGTGAAACTTGCGCCCCGGTGTAAGACGTGTTATCCCTAGGGAACACGACCCCCCCTCCCCACTCCTGTAGGAACAAGCCGAGCGCCCTGTTTGGTGGCAGATGTGGGATGTTGTGGCTGTGATCGACTAGTGACAGAAGTTTCACGCTGGATTAATACAGAGGCTGGTTTACATGATAAGATTTAGCTCAGATGCTGATAGGGTGTGGGGGGGGGGGGGGAGAAGATTATACGGCGGGTTGTATACGCATGTGTGATTTCGTTTTAAAATATGTCTACGATAATAAAATCATTTCATAAAATTTGTACGGTAAAAATTATTTAAAACTTTCTTATGTTTTTTGAAAATTGAAAAGTTTTTACCACCTGTGGGATTCGAACCCACGGTCCCTGATTGCCGATCCAGTGCTCGAAGCTGTAAGGTAATAGCTTCTTTACAATTTACAGGTGGTATTTAATATTTTCTTATGATTTAGGTTCGAAAATTATTTCTTTAAATGGTTAGGCAAGTACTTCTTACTTTCGGGCAAAGAACGTAATTTCAACCCCCCACCCCCATCTTGTTTTTAGACAATTCAAATTTGTAACAATGTATTCTGCGTTATTGAGCTTTACAATTTGAAAGTTATTATTGCATTCGCATACTTGACTGCACAAAGTTTTCAGAAGTGAATTTTAAAATTAGATAAAGTACACATTCACAATTTGTTGACAATATCCCCATCAACACGAGAATCTGTCAAAAGCTTCTGAATGTGACTGTACAGCAGATAATTCGGTTTCTGCTCTTTTTTCGCCCAAATATTATCATTTTATTGCATGCCAGGCAGCGATCCGATTTTTATTTGTATAATTAAATTCCGGACAATGACCAAAATCCTTTTCAAAATAGTAAAAAAATCCGATTGAATGAACTTTCCAAGCAGTTTAATTGCTTAATCCTGCAATTAACAGGCTGTAGACCCTAACTGTCCACAATTGATTGACATACGCGTCATAGAGTTATGCAAATCGCTGTCAATAATCGGCCTGAATCTCGTGTAAATGGCTTGTTTGATCAGGAAATAAGTAAACCCGAACAAGAGTGGCTCATTGTTGTCGATTATAAGCGGATGGGATGGAAGTGAGTGGTCGAATTTACTCGATTATTGTAATTATCTTATCGTTGACGAATCGACATGCGTAGTGCAACGACCTTAATGTCCATGTGGCTGATTAACTTGGGTTTGTTTAATTAGTGTTTGGGTTAATGAAAGACGGTTCAACGACAGGTTGTTTGACAAGAGATTGTTACGTTAGGGAATTTAATATGGATGGAATTTATTTTCGTGTAGTGGCATTTTGGAACTCGACATGGTTGTCTTAAAATAATGAAGTGCACAAATTTAGTCATAGAAATAATAAAATATTTGGTACTTAAAAGTGTAATGTTATAGGACAGAAATTGTAATGTTCTGGTATTATAGATTTAAATTGGAATATCAAGTTGGTTGATCCTGAAGAATCCGGATCGTGGGGATCCTGAAGAAGATTCAAATGTTGAAAAAAAATTCAATAAAAGACATAGCGAAATTTTAATGGATTAATTTTGATCAGCATTGTTAAAAAAATCTATGAATTCATTTATATTTTTTGTTTTCAAATTTGATTGGGCTATTTTATGCGAGCTTGCTACTTTTCTTCAAAGTTTTGTTTCTTTGTTGTGGTGATGAGAAATATTTTTTCTTTCCGGTGAGAAAATGTAAACTTGCTATGTGCCAAGACACAACTTAAATTTGATGTGAAGTATGTTTTCTCAAAACACATTTCCTCAGCAGTAAATTAAAACATTTTACATAGGCCGGAAAATAACTATAAATTATCCGTACAAAATGCAAAATACTCTTCTCTTTTAATCTCACTTAGTAGTTTAAAAATCGAAGTCGTTCAATTGTAATATAATGAGACGTGATAATGAAAAGCAGATTAGTATTGACGTATGTCTAGGCGGAAACTGTCGCGAATGTGAACGAGAGAACGGGTAAAAAAGTGTCATTGTAATGGTTTAAAGTGGGACAACAAAACCATGTACATCATCCTAACGAACGACATTTGGTTGACAAAGCGATCGTTATGACAGCTATACGTTTATTCCAAATGCTTCTTTTTTCACCAAAAACAACATCAACAGTGACAGACGACAGACTATTTACATGACAATTCATAAATCCAAACGGGTTTGGAGTAGTTTATTATTTATACTTATTGTTGTTATCATTCACAACAATTGCGTCCATTTTACACGCAATAAAAGTCGGCACTTAATATTTTCACGCGGATGAGAGGGACGTATGTGTCAGTGACAAAACTCGTTGATGAGTGACCCATTAATTCATCCCTTGTCCCTGTCAGCGCTCACATGTCACTGCGGGGGGGGGGGGGGGGGGGCGCACGCCCGAATAATGCGGCCACGGTTGATTTGTGGACGCGTGTGTATTTATTACAACTTTTGTCAATGCATTTCAGTTTGATTGTTATTGCGTTATCGGTTTGCGTTTTGGATTGGGGGGTGGGTAGGGGGGTTGTGAGAACTTTGACTTATATGGGAAAATCGAAATTTATTTATATTTGATGGCCTCCTCTTGCGTTATTTTCGATTTAGCGTCGGGATATAGGATCTATGCAGCGAATGACTTGAGTGAATTATTGTGGGTTTGGATGGGAAATGACGTTGGGAGGGGGGGGGGGGGGGGTGATGAGGGGGGCAATTTGAGTGGAGTCATCGTGCGGTGTCATAGTAAACCACAATCAGGGTAGCCGCATTAGGGTCTCGAACTTTATGCTTGACGTGTTTCAGCTTCATTTGGGGAATACTTATTTTCAGTTTTGATTTTATTTTAAAATATAATAGAAGATTTCTGGACTCGTTCCATATAATATAGAGAATTTGTGTGCTAAAGTGACTAGGAGATAAAAATTGTAATTCTGATACAGATACCGAGGAGTAGGATTTTAGACTTTTTCAATGAGTTTCAGGACTTAATTTAGATTTTAGTGTGATTGAAATATGTATTACGAAATTGAAACAATATTTTTTTACCCAGTAGAAACATCTTATCAGATGAAATAATAGATAGAAATAAATAATGGAAGAGATAATTGTTCTCTTCCAGTCTGATCTTCCTCATCACAGATACATTTCACAGCTTCTTCAAAACGACGACGTATTTCCAATCATCCTCCAATCTTCTATCATCACCTCCCACACCCTCATCGTCATCGTCATTTATAAATAAATAAATAAATAAATAAATAAATAAATACATAATTAAATCAGCAGACTGAGATGAGAAAGTCTTGCTGTCGACTAGGATGTAAAAATATGAAAATGTATAAACACATGAGAACAGACATGTTATCTCGAAGGGTTGAATGTTGAGTGGCTGAAAACAGAGTTAATTACAATAATGAGATTCGCTGTTGCGTTTAACCCTCGAGGTGAAACAGCCTCTTTCATCATCATTCTACTAGAAACATCCTTAGAACTCTGCATGTATCTCGCTAAAACATGCATCGTTCAAGTGCAGTTCACTTTTGTCGAAAACACAATGGGATCAACTTACAAAATACTCCACTAATGTTTTCATTGTGCATTACTCTTTGTCGTGGGGAATTCGCGGACGCCGTCGCGGCGCTCGCCGACGGCAGTGGGGGCGTCGTCGACATGTTTCACCTTTCATTGTGACCACGTTAACAAGTTTGCGCAATTACTGGATGCGATGGGGGGTGGGGGGTGGGGGATGCGAGGGGTCCTGGCTGACAATAGCTAATGATACAGTATAGCATGGGTGGTTTTTGTATTTCAGCTGTGTGGTGGTGAATTGAGAGCTAATCTGAAGTACGCTCGGTGAATGATGAACAAGAGGAGGGCTAGTACGGCGCCCTCTGGCACTCCGGCGCAGCTTTCAATCATCCGCTTTGTTTTTATGCGCGGGGGGGGGGGGGGGGGGTGGAGATTTATTGGATTTGTGAATTTCATTTAAAAAAATACCTCCCGAGTGCTTTCAGCGGTGGGGCATATATTATAATTTTATTACAGACGTCATTTTATAGAACGTGGATATTTGGTATTTTATTTTATGTGCCTAGAGTCGTCAATTTTTAATTAGGTACTAATTTATAGGTCTCACAACATTGGTTCGCATAGGGTGCGAACATGTAGGGTATAAAACACGCTTTTACTTTCGTTTTCAATGTAAAGAGAAAACAATTTTATCTCGTGAATTTAAAAAAGGTTTCAATTACGTCAAATCCGCGTTATAATTACGTAAACAATAGTTTTTTTTCCCAATGCTTTGATCTTTCACTGCTTTTGTACATTTTACAACTGCAAGAAATGGCTAATAGAGGTCGGCTGCACTCGAAGGTAAATATTTGGGATAATGTTTCATCAATATCCTCATAAGTTTTGAACCATTCAAATTATGAGAAATGTGAAATATATACTTTCAACACAATGTGCCCAAACTCGACGAAAGCTGAAAAAGTATTTTAGCATTAGTCGAGCTTAGGCACAAATATTGTATTTAAAAGTTCGTGTCTATATTGATAAAGTCGACTCAAATATTACACGTGTTAATTATTTTTCACATTTCTCACAATTTAAATATTTCAAAAGCTATGACAATATTTAGGAAATATTATCCCCATGTTTACCTTCGAGTGCAGCCAATTCACGATTATTTTCGTATTCCTCTGCTTGACCATAGAGGCTTGACGACGCTTCGCCCGAAGCTCTGAACTCTGCACATGGCTGCACTTAGCGTCACCCCGACTTCCCGAGGGCAGTTCTCTCGAATTAGTATCGTTCCATGTATTAGCCACTCGAATGCAGGCCATGGGTATATCATTATTATCCTTCCCTCTGGATGGACATGAAAAATGGCAGCCACGTCGGCTTATTGGTCTCGTGTTACATGCCGTGCGTCAACATTGCGCGAGACTCGGCAAAATATGACCTGTGGGATTAATGAAGTACTTGTATTCTGTTATAACCTCCCCCCCCCCTCTCTCGTACATCCCCCTCATGCAATTGATCCCAGTATTCATCAAGGGGGTGGGGGGAGGGCGAAGTCAAATCCCCCGCACCATTGAAACAATGTGAGTTGCGGTATTGTTACGTTTATTTTACGGTGAAGTCAACCTTTGACCGCTAGAAAACAACGCGTTTTATAAGTAAACATGCGCTCATTAGCGGGGAAAAGGCAGTTTACCGCAGTTAGATGTTATACAATACTGCATAGTAGCGGCCCCATTACTTATCCTTGGTGAACTCTTTTAATTTATTCAGTCCCCAAGACAGAAACATTTCCTCGAAATTATGATACTTTATAACATAATTTGACAAATTATCAGCTCTTAACTTCAGTTTAGATAATCTAAAAATTATTTACCCTCGGTTTATTAATTGAGCCCTTCATAAAGGTAGACTACAAGCGCGCACCTTGCATCGTACCAAATTAATCCAACCGTATTTGATTGATAACTTAATAAATTCATATTCTTTAATGTATTCTAATAACATTCGGATCGAATTTGTCATCTTCTGAGCCTGCAATTAATTACTGTCTCTATCTATCATCTCCGGAGAACGCGGATAGAAGAACGATCTTGTAACCTAATTAACACATAACCCATGTTGCTGCGATCTCTTCTCGGGCAATTAGTGAGACCAACATAATGTAAATAAAACACCACATGACATTATGAATAATAACCAGGGCCAATGTTCCTCGAATACTATCAGATAGAAATGAAAACGAGTTTCACATGAAGAAAAGAGGCTACGTAGGTAGAGAGTGTGTGGCTTTTTAAAAGGCCATGCGTCTTCGTAGTCAAGACAATGTGTATTTAATATTTTGATTGATGGCTCACATCAACGAGTCAACTGACAGGAAACAGATGTTGGAATTATGTAAAGTCACTCTGTTCCTCCTGGAGTGTCGTTATCACAACCACCTTGAGGTTTGATCCCTTATTGGAGGTAATAGGCATGGTGATAGGTTATTCGGCCCGGTGGAGCCTGCGGGCTGTGGAGTATCGCAGGGTTGGGGATACACGCTATTATTAAGACCAGTATGTACGGGGCATCCGTTGGACAAATGTTGGCCAAAAGGGAAACACACATTTTCATGTGTCTGAAATTACGACAAATTAGTTGGAATTTACATAATTTCACAATTTTAATGCCACATATTTGACATTTAAAGACGTTAGTAAATTTACATTGTGTTTTCCTTTAAAATTAAAAACAATGATTTTTTGGCCAATTTTATGACCAAAATTAACTTAATTGTTATAAACATACGTGCACTTATTTTCAGTTCCTGAAAGCCAATCTAGTAATATTTAAAATTAAAAGAGTGGCTGCCAAGACATTAAAAAGTCAACATACCATGGGCTCCTGTCTCGAGCGTAGCCAGGGCTCTTAATATTCTCGAAATCCATCATTGTTGGTTTATTTGACGGCTTCCAAGTCACCTCCACGGCCCAAGAAACAAACAAGTAATCACTTGATTAGTTTTGATGGATACGAGAGGGCCGTGGGTACCTCAACTTGGCACGCACCAAGTTTCAGGGCCCCCCTCTGGCTGCTTCCGCTGATATACATCACGTCTCCATTATTTACACCATTTACAATGTAATTTATAAGGTTTGTTTTATGATAATGTGCCGAAGTTATGATATAACTTACTTAAGGCTGGTCAAATAAGGCAGAGGTTTTGATCGAGCTCATTCATTCCAATTGCCTCCAACCGATTTCATTGAAATTTCTAGACTCACCTGCTTTTTAATACATACTTTTGGCTCGATAGAGATGTTTGTGCCTCATATGTAATTTTCTTAATTTCTGTCTGTAAATCAAAGGGGTTGGATTTCATATAAAAATGTCATATTTTCGTAATCTGTAAGGGAAAGGATAGGACTGACTAATAATCTCAGAATTTAAATAATGGGTACGTACGAATAAGAATGTACGCATCACATTGACGGTGTAGAATTCGAAACAAATCAGGACCAATTTTAAGTATCAGAATCTTCAAATTGTACAGCAATCAAGTGAGCTCAGATATTTATCCACTTTTATCACGATGAATTAAAAACATGTGGCAGGATTAAGGAGGGATTGGCGAATTTCACTTTTTTTGATAAATGGTTAATATACAGAATAAATAATGTTTGTATTATGAAAAGGTATTTGAAACTAATATCGATACCAGGTATCTTCTAAAACATTGATTATCTGTAACGAAGTGACTATTATCGGCATGTTATTGGTTGTTGCCATGGTAATAATAATTATTATTTTTTTGTTAATCAATGGTAGACTCTTAATCAAAGACTTGGTTAAACCCGGCTCTAAAATAGTCTGGGGGGTCTAAAACAATTATTCACATGCGGTATGATTTTCCATCAAATTTCTGAAATGGTATCTTCCTTTCGTATCCAATTGTGCTTTTTTTTTTTTAATAAATCCAGAAATTATGCGGTGTCTCTCATTTCTAAAAAATGTAACTTGCAGTTTGGTTTCCCAATATTGACGAGTTCAAATAATCTCTGCAGTTCAAATGGAAAATCAAATCTCCTTTATGACGTTCAGAAATCAGATTCATAAATTCAAAAAGCAAACTGGTATACACTACAGTTTCTCAAGATATTAAAGTTTTTTTAACACCGCCTTCCAATTATAATATTGAAAGTTGGGACTTTTGATTCTTAAACAGGAATCATGAAACTCTTCCGCATCATCGATGACCTCTTTCCCATAGCACATCGATTGAAAACACATCGCAAAGTTTTTTTCTAAAGTTCAATAATGTTGCCTCGTGGTTTGGTTGTCTTCGGCGTACATGCAATTCACTTTTTCTCCGCTCTAATGCTCCGATGTTGGTCAAACTGCTAGTTAATTAATACCAATCACGCTATTTCAATCACGAGAAGAGGGAACGAGGAAAAAAATCAATGCGTAATCTGAAGTTAAAGACATGTTAATCGAGAACGATTCGGAGCTGCCATCTTGTTTTGTGGTGAATTTTCTCACCCGTTATGGAGTTTGTTTATTACTAGTCGAGCTGCTTTCAACTGAAATATGATGTACTATTGATATTAAGCTATATTTATTAGTACTCTTAACTATGATTTTTTAAAAAATAAAATGGAAGGAGTAACTGTTTTAATAAGGCATATGGTTTCGTCAAAACCACAATGTCACGACCCTATCATACACGAATTATACTAAAATTTCAAAATTGATTTACGAATGACAAAAAATCTGTCAAATTTAGCCTTACAACGTTCGTTAGAAATAGGTGAAATCAAAACTTAGACATATAAAATGTAGGTTTGGGAAATTACTGATTTTCTCCATATAGTATGTGCATCCGTTATTTTATCGGAAAATTAAATTGAAATCCTTTTTTTCTGAAGACGTCTTATTTACACACGGTTTTAATTGAGATTTCTTTAACAAGTTAACAAAAAAAACTGCAAAAAAAACTGCAAGTTTGTAGTTATTTTTTGTTAAATTAATGTAACCTCTGCATTTTATACAAATATATTTATTATTAGCAAGTAACCAAATATAAAAGGACCTGTTTTGAATGCGTCATATATTCAATGACTCTGTAACACTCTTAATATGTTTTTTAAATTGAATTCTCAGCCGGAGTGCGGTCCATGCAGCTTCTTTAGACTCTTCGTTATCACACAGCCATCATCTCCATTGTGTTCCCCCGGCAAATAATCTAACGGCTTTGTCGAAATGATTATAAAATCAATTTCCACCATGTTTGTATGTCGAACTGTTGTCAGAGCTGTCGATCTAGCGGCGGGGGGGCCACTTGCCCCGGCCCCCAAGTGGCAGAAGAGTTAACGCTTGCTGGAGACATAGGCGATTGCACATTGTTCGTGCGTCTGATGACTTTTTCGACACTGTGGTGTCAGGGAATTGTTTGACTGACAAGGTGTCTTTTGGGACTGAAAGCTTTTAACGTTTGGACGGAATTTTGTATTCGTTTTGACGGTGGGTAATTTTCTCTATTGTGTAGAAATTTAAATGTCATTCTATAGGCGTCAAGAAATAATTCCCACATGTTTGTACTTGTTTCAAATGGTATTATCAATTATATCAATTATATAAGTCCATTTTAAAAGGGATATTTCTGAATGTTTGAGCTTTTCTCGCCTAAAAATTAACATTTGACAACTAAATCATTTTTACGTAAGTATACCTATACCCAAGCCGTGGCACCTTTTTATGTCGATTCTTATACATACCTAGTGTACCAACTATAAGGGAACATACTATCAAAAAATTATTAAATTGTTTGATACTCATTTAGACACTTTTGGCACGTTACGTTTTTTTTGTCTCTGCTTATAGTCTAGTTATACTGGTCGCCTGTTCCTCCTATCGAGCTGAAATTTTGCACACATGTTTTAAAGACTACCTCTGTGATGTGCAGGCTGAAATGTGAACAGAATAATTTGATTGGTTGAAAATTGAAAATAGGACCGTTTGACCGATCAACTTAAAACTTTGCGTGGTCATTGGGACCAACATTTTAGGAATTTTTGAAAATGTTCAGAGTTGACATTGTCATTCTTACGGCCATTTTATGATTGTTTTGAAATATTGACAAATTCATCCCAAGAAATTTCAAAGAAATTATTGCTGCTCTTATTATTTCCAATGTCTATTTTAGAGCAGCAACTTTCATACAAATATTAATTCGTTTCCAATAAGATTTTTTATTGCATAGCTTGCTCTTATCAACGTGCGTTACAGAGCGTTTTCCAGTTATATAATACTGATATATTAGTATCAAAACCATTATCGTGATTATTTTCGCCACATCAGAAAACTGAATATTTATAATCAGTACCTTGCATTCATCTTGCCCTAAAGGTCTTGGCTTTCGGCCCTGATACGAAGGTTGCATCATCAAAATGTTACATTTTAAGGCCAACGTTGTCATTTTGCTCGCTTCCTGTATTATCATCTTTTCAACTCATACGCATATTATTTGAATTTCATTTGACCTCTCTTCTCTTGCTTCGCAGGGCAACGACGACGAAGATTCTGTATCGGTGACATCTACAATCTCGGTAAGTGTCTAACAGTTCATTTCATCTGATTGTAATCGTCTTCAATAGATTCATCAGTCATTAGTGAATTAGACGTGTGGCTAATTATGATGAACAACAATTTTGCAGTGTTCCAACATTCTTTCAATTGCTCAATTGAAAAGGGTATTATTACAATGTTTTTGAAACTCATATAGCCTGCTTTCCCCTTTTCTAATTTTGGTCAGCATATTTCCTTCTGACCAGATTATACAGTTAGTTTCACTTATCAATTTTAACAATTCATTTTTTATAGAACTTTTCTTTATGTATTGAATGCAATTCCAATTATCATTCAGTTTTTGTACCTATTGTATTGTATTTAGGCATAAGTATTGCCAGTTCTATTCAGGTATTGTCCGACCTTATTGCCTGAATGTATACATTTATTTCAGCGTAGCTCTCTGTCATTCCATGATGAAACGTCAATACTAATCTATGAGCAAAATTATTAGAGTTGGTAGGTTTTTCTATTTTTATTGACGAAATGATTTTGAAACCAAATTCTCTGATCTGTACAAGTGGAAAAACATTTGACTTGACAGATAGCTATTATTGGAACTGTTGTCTCTATTTTTCAATGAAATTTAAGGAAATGATCCAAGGAAGTGTTGTGAGATGATGTTGTCCATTGTGTCCAACAGTTGGACGCCAAGTCGCGCGAGTGGCTGGTGTTGGCGGCCAAAGCGGACTACCACGGGTTGGCCAAGTTGGTGGCGGAGAATCCGAAGCTGGCCAAGATGAGGGTGAGTCCAGTTCCATTGCCCATTCTTTTACCTTCAAATTACATCGACTATAGAATTATCCACCGTTTCAGCGAAATGTCGTTTTTTAATATTATTTCCATGGATTTATGTTGTTTTCGGGAATTCTGGCTTGAAACTTATGCTGCAGTGGATAGGTAGGTAATTTGGGATTTGAAGAGGGCCGGTGTCCCTTTTCAGGGCTACTTTTAAGTGGTATTTTTCCAATTTTGATAAACTATAAAATAATATAATTTAGATGCCTGGTTTCAAGCTGCACTGCATTTATTATTGTAAATAGAGAACTTTTATCGGAGCAGTCACGACTTCTATCAATTTTAAACAATTACACATTTTCTTTTGATATATTTAGTTATTCAGGTATCTTCTCTTTTCAATTATAACCGTGAAATATTATCTCTACAATACTTTTCCATCGCCCAATTTGTTTGCAATCCCGTCAATTATTTTCCGAATCGATTTCGCCTATTGTTCGAAGCCATCACATTGATCGCCCATTGATTTATGCATCAAGCCGCTCTGTCATTTATTACCCTCTCCATTAATAAACTAATGATAATAATTAACACCATAAATTGGCCGGACGATGGGTTTTCATCACATTATTTATTAGATTTTGAATTCTTGTCGCGTGATGACGGATGGGTGGCCTGTCTTGTTCGAAATAAATCGTTATGGTAAACAATCCGTAAATATGTTTAATTATAGTGATTAAGTGTGGAGGATTTTTTATAGCTCTAATTTAGGAACTATCTTCAGTCTTCGCCATGTTTTTGATTGTTATCACTAATAAAAATAGTCATGAAGTTAAAAATATAAAGAACACGATTGTTTCAAGAATTGGCATTCACCTACGAGGATTCTCGTTAAATGCGTTTTTCCCCTTTCTTGTCGGAATATGAATTTCAAATTCGATCGTTTCGGTTAGGTTTTTAACTGCCTGCGAATGAGTTAATAAGTGGTTAATTGATCTGTCAGTTGTTCTCAGGACGTTTCCATGAGAACAAAGCCGAATGTGTCAGGTTGGTAGCAGACGCTTTTCATTTCTTTTGCCATCAAGATTTTATGACGAAGCGAACATGGTAGAGAAATATTAATGTGCTCGGTTTAGCGTGCAACAGCGTGGTTGTTAGGTAATCATTTATTTATTGCGATTCTTCTGGGTAGAAGACAGAAGGCCAGTGGGAGTCTGAACAATTATATACTCATTTTCAAAACGCATAATTTTGTAATAAAATGCGTATATATTCCTATGAAAAATTTTAATTTTAAGAAAATATTACAACTTGACTACATCAGAAGTAATTCGGTGAAGTTTGAGCGTGAACGCTATTCTGTACTATTCTCGCTATATATTAAAAATGACCGTAACTGACAATTTGACATGAACAATAGGTATGTAATTCTCAAAAATGTGTGGTCGCTAGGAAATACGAAATAAAAAATATTTAGGTGTGTCAAAACCCTTCATTATTGTAAAACATTATCACCCTTTACACCCCATTCGCAAGTTTGTTTACGACCTAGGTATATAAAAAAAAAACGTGGCGCATAATTCAAATTTCACTCATTTGCTTTACGTCTGCCACTTTCCTCCGTATCAGCCGACAAGCCACATGCGCCCTGCCGAAACATTGTCGAACAAAAGCATTATTATTGCATAAAACAATCTCACGGGCCGCGCTCGCGTCTGATTGGTCGACGTAATCGCGAATACTTCCCGCGCGTGCAGTGGATTGTGGGTACCGCAACCGACGCCCCGTATATACCTTCATGCCGGATTGATATATTAATTAAACCGTGTGGTTGGGGGGGCTGACATGGTGAAACCCCCGAAAACTCCCGTGGGGGCGGTTACTTTATAGGCCAGGGGTGTGCAGTCGTGTGTGTGTGAGGGTTGGAATTTATTCTGTTAGATGCGTTTTGGGTTAGGGTGGATGGGTGACTATGGTTTTTATAATGGTAACTGGGAATGGTTAAAGGGTGCAGAGCAATGGCTGATGTTGAGGATTAGCATTTACGAAGTGAATTAAGTGTCTTTGGGGTTGTTTTATTTGGAGGATCTAAATCAAGTGTCATGAAATTTGTATGCCACAATGTACTCGCACCTCAACCGACGTCAAAAATCTTCAAAAAAATGTACGTCAAAATCTTTTTGTTAAGCAAAATATAGTTTAAAATACTTCTTTTTAGGGGAGTTGTAGCCCCACTCCGTCGTAATATACCTAAAATTTTTAAACCTTGTCTATATATTATATTTTGTAGGTATATAATACTATTTTAAAGTTTTTCGATTGTACATATTCCTTTGAAACTAAATTAGATTTTTGTAACTCCATGATCAAACTCTGCATTGACATCTTGACTAGTGTAAGAGGACGATAAAAGTGCAAAGTGCATACAAAGTGCAGCGCATGAATCTGAACCCCACATTCTTATATGCAGCATCTGTGTTATTTCTCACCCCTGACATCACGCTATAGGATAGGGCCTACAAACTAGTTGTTAACGTTAGCAGTTGATTAGGACTAGATTATCGTAGCTCAACCAATGCCATTCCTGGAATTACCACTTTAACAGTCTGTTAGCGAATCAATATTTAATAATGTATACCTTTTGAAAAACAGGATTAAAAGTGCGCAACAATCATTTACTTAAGGGTCGCCGATATTTTTTTGAATAGGTCTACAATATTAGCAGTCGCCCAACTTATCTCATAATGACAAATCAGTCACTGATCATAGCTGACATGGTCGGTGTCTATGAATAGCCATCTAGTACTGGTTGTGCGAAACACTAAGGGCCGGTCTGTCAATACTCTGTTAAATACGTTAACACTTACTTGGTGATCATTGAAGGAATGTCATTGGTTGTTGGCATGCCAATATAGTTGTAATCAACTGTTTAAAATTTAGCAAAGTATTGAAAGATCGGCCCTAATTATCAGAAAAATAAATACCATTTTAGAAAATGATCGCCACCGCTTGAACTATCCCTGTGAATGCTCGCTGGCGTGGGATGAATCTGCATGCTTGCAGCATCCCTGTTAGCCACCCCTGCTCTCCCCCCACCCTCATCCATCGGCTCTATCTACACCGACTGAGCTGATTAACTGGGGTGTTGATTTAATCGCCTCCCGGATAATTGCCGTCGCGGAGGCTGCTGCGCGTCTCTATGAACTCGACATCGCGTTGCATATTCATCAATTCCCCGCAACGCGTTGAAAACTCGCCACAGCATCATCATCCCCCTCCCACCCCCACCCACCCCCGTGCGAGGGAGATTACGAGTCTTGACCGCGGTGTTGCCGTCGTGTACAGTGCCGTGGTGCGCTAATCAGGTGATTTGCAACGTCGCGATTTTACGAGAACTAATAATTTCAATACTCTGCTAGCTTTTAAACGGTTGATTAGGACTGTATTGTCATGGCAACAACCAATGGCATTCCTAGAATGACTCTGTTAACTTAATTACTAGTTTTAGCAGATACTTTACTAATCTTTTATATAGAAACTCCGTTGTTTACTAAACACTTTGCTAAAAGTAACAATTTTCTTATGGTATGATCATTAAATAGTTAGGTATGTACTAATTAGTAGCTAATTAATTGGTATTAGTACATATTATTATTATATTAGCTAAGGGACAGTTTTTTAATATGCTATGTTTTAAACAGTTAATTTAGGACATTGACTTGGCAACAATCAATGACATTCCTTGAATGCCCGTTTAAACCTAACTACGGCCCTTAATTTATTAAAAACTAGAAATGTATGTATATAAAGTTTTTTTCGAATGATTGAATGATTACTAAATACAGTTTTCTTCAATGTCAGAATATTTAGTGAAGACAAAATGTGGGGACGATCTTTGGAGCGAGTTCTTACGTGAAGAATGATGGCCCAGCTTACCTTTGAGATTTCTTTTGATTTAGATTTCAGAGGTAATCCTGGATTAAGAAGATGTTGCATTATACTTAAGGACAAGTTAATCCAAAAATTTAATACAATAGTTTGAATACAATAACAATGTGTGGATTATATTTTCATATGAAATCTAGTGGAGCGGTCGCTCCACGCCAGCCAAGTCGTACGGCGCGCGCACACACTCATTTAAAAAGGCTGGAGCAAATCCACTTTTACTGTAAGCATCAAAGTGGCATTTTCGGCCTACTGGATCTTAAAATTGGAAAATCTCACATTGTTGCGATATATCTTAATTTCGAGCTATGGCCCACCCTACAACATATACCAAATTTGGGAACAATAGGTTACGCCCTTTGCGCGCTAGAGGACCGTGAAAACAGTGTTTTAGGGCGGTTTTCATAATAATAATAATAATAATAATCTCAGTAGTAGTAGTAGTAGTAGTAGTAGTCTCCTGGAATTTAAATCCGGTAAACAGGCCACAGCCTAAACGGCTGAACCGATTGATCCCACATTTTTACCACGTGTGCACTTTTGGCGTCTGATTTAACCTTCACCCCATGAATTTTTTGTGCCGCCATTTTGAAACCGGAAGTGACGTCATATCTCGTCAACAGCTGGACTAATTGGAACGAAAATTGCGCCAAACGATCCAGACGGTCATCTATATGCATGATCAGTAGCAAAAGACTAAACATTATGTTAAAGAAACCGGAAATGACGTAATGAAATTTGAAATACATCGATTGGCTTTTTGGCAACAAAGGTTGATCCGATTATTTTGATATTTATGTAACGTATGTACTTTTGACGTCTAATGTGACTTGTTATAAAACCAACCGGAAGCCGCCATTTTGAAACCGGAAGTGACATCATATCTCAATAACGGCTAAATAGATTTCAACGAAACCAGCGCAAAACAATTTAGACTGTCAACTTTATGTATTATCATCAATAATATTTGCAGTTTCCCATACCTAAACCGGAAATGACGTCACACATTTTAATAATCTTACAAATTTTTATTTTGATGCAATAAATATACTATTTGAGACAGCTTATAAAATTGTAATCATGTTTCAAATATACTTCAAGGGGTCAGAGATTTCAGCCGCCATTTTTAAACCGGAAGTAACGTCATATCTCAAAAACTGGTAGACAAATCGGTATGAAACTAGCGCCAAACGATTCGGAAGGCCATCTCTATGGAATATGAACAGTACAAATAGAATTTTCCTATTTATGAGACCGGAAATGACGTCATTCAAATGTATAAATTATTATAATTCCCTCCTATACAATAAATACATATTCAGAAAGCTTAAAATGATACACATCATTTATAGAAATAAATTCTATGTGGCATTGCAGAAAGTTCAGCAGCCATTTTGAAAACCGAAGTGTTTCCATATCTCGGAACTGGGTTGACTGATTGGAATGAAACCTTTGCTATTCTTCGTGAAAGATCATTTAAAGCAATTATTTAGGACCATACGCTGCTATTCATTAGTGGTAACGAAATTGTAAAGGGTGATGATTTTTTAAAAGAATTTAGTAATTGTTAATTTCATATGTGTCACAAGTTGTTAGAATAAACTAAAAAAAGGAGTGATATCCCCATAAAAAACACTTCGTGTAAAAATACCAGCCAAGTCTCTTCTACTAAAAAAAAATATATGAAATCTAAAAATTCTGCACTGAAAAGTAATGATATCAAAAAATTTGCCAAGTCAAAACTTTATTTGAAAATCAAAAAATACTTGGCGCATCGATTTTTTAGGGCATTTTAGGTATACTATATGTTTGTATATTTTATGTATATTTTAAATCTGGCCTATACTTCTAAGCTATTAATATACACGATGCGCCAAGTATTTTTTGATTTTCAAATAAAGTTTTGACTTGGCAAATTTTTTGATATCATTACTTTTCAGTGCAGAATTTTTAGATTTCATATATTTTTTTTTAGTAGAAGAGACTTGGCTGGTATTTTTACACGAAGTGTTTTTTATGGGTCTTAATTACGTGACAAGATTCTGAATTGAAGTTCACTGGGAAAAATTAATAAGCGAGCCTTTATGTGAAAACGAATGTGAGAGTTATTGACAGACCTTTGAATTCAGCATCAGGGTGCGGTGCACCTTGCATGTAACAATGTTTTGTCCATGTAACGAATTTGAAAAATATTTTAAAATAAGCTGAAAACACAAAATATTAGTTACTTATTTATTTCCACATGACAATGAAAACAAATTTAATAGGATTACTTTGATATTGTCAAAATATCTTAATGTGGGTGTTTTGAAATTGTTCTTATTCCCTACTACAAGTATAAATAATCGCCATTCCGAATACATCTGTAGTGTAGCACTACTGTACCAGGGAGAGTTATCTAGGTTGTAAACAACAAGTGGTTCCTTATGAATTTATAGAAGGCCGTGATTGTTTCTATGGCGATCAAAATTATAACATAAATAATGACATTTAAATCATATTTTATTCAGGATTCAATTATATTAAAGTAAATAAGTAGTACAGAATATTATTACAGTTATATTTAAATTCTTAAAACATTAATTTATATTATAAAATGTCTTTAAAAATATTAAGTTATCTTTTCGAAACATATCACCTTTGGGGTCGAGGTTTAAAATAAAAAGGGTTCAAAACTGTAAAGCCACAACAATGGAAAAATATGGTATGGTGTTCAGAATGAGATTGGAGGGTGGTGAATTTGAATTGGAAAAAGAGGCAGTTGAAATGTAAGATTAGAAGAAGAATGTTGTGTGTATCGTTTAAAAAAAATCATTACTAGAAGAAATATCATAAATAACTGTTATTAAAAGAAGAATATTAATCAAGAAAAGAAGGCGGCAAAGGGGAAAGAAAAGTGCACGAAGAGAAAATTCATGACAAAAACTATATTGATGATGAACTATCTAATGAGATGATGGACCATGATGGACTATAGCTATCTACACCTCAGTGATGAGTACTCATAATCTTAGTTATTAATTAATAAATATAAGTTTAAATCTGGCCAGAAGTAGCTTCACCCTTTTTAATTGTACTACATAAAATTAATAAAAATTACTAGAAAAGGAAATACATAATGCTACGAATTTATCACCCAACAGTGGGGTATTATTTGAAGATGGTTTAGGATTAATTAAGTAACTAGTGTAGAGTCACAAAATTGGCGCCCAACGTGAGAGGCTTTTTAAGAACTGATCTTAAAATCAACACAAGACCTGAGATTAAGTAGTTTAGTAATTGGAATTGGTGTTTAGTTTATTAGAAGTCATGGATGGTATTACAGGCAATGAGGTTGAGACAGAGATGGGAGATTTAAGGAGTGAGGTTGAAAAGTCATTTGAAGAAAATATAGGAGAGTCAATCAAGAATCTTACCGATGATATGCGGAAAATGAAAAATGAAGTGTTTGAGTTGATTCACAATGATAGAGAGACAATAGAAAAATTGTGTAAGAGATTAATAGATAAGGATGAGGAAAACAATGAAAAAGAGGAACAAATTCGGAAAGAAGATAAGGAAAGATATGAACAATGTGAACAAATTCGGAAAGAAGATAAGGAAACGATTGATAATTGCTTTAAAAGGTTTGATGTATTGTTAAATCAAAACAACAAAATGCTAGAACGAGTCAAGATAGTAGAAGAACGTGTGGATTGCATTGAAGAAAAAGTAGAAGATGTTAATCACAAGTTCGAAGAAGTGGAAAGTAAAAGGATTGATTTTGAGGAAGAAATAGAGAGAAAGATTAAGAAATTAGATGATGGAATAACGTGGCAATTGTCAAAACATGAGAATCTTAGGGAAGATCAATGGAAAGCTGAAGTTCAAGAGGTAAAGGAAAATGTTGAAGAATTTAAGGGAAACTGTACACAAATGATCAATGTAATAAATATTAAAAATGAGGAAATCGAGAAGAAGCTGACTAGTGCTATGGGACAGTCTAAAATAACGTGTAGTGGATCGGTTTGTGGAATCAACATTGTTGGACAAATCAGTGAAGAATTACGAATGAATGGTATTATATTCAATGGTAAAAATGATCAGTTACATGTATTAGAGTACATTCGTTTAATAGAAATGAGATTTCGGAATATCAATGGAATTACTGAACATCAAAAGTTAATGATAGCAGCATCAGTAATAAGGGACACTGCAAGGAGCTGGTATCGAGAACAAACTTATGAATCATATGATGAATACAAAACAGGAATAATTGAAAAATACTGGGGAAGCTCGCAGCAAAGTTATGTTCTTGAGGAAGTGTACAATGGAAGATATCTGGGAAGGACTACAATGTCATTGTATTTTAAACGACTTGTGAGGCTGGTTGGATACTTGCCAAATAAAATGAAAGACGAAGAATTGGCAAAACAAATATTGCGACATTTCCCAATTAATACACGAGAGGTACTTCACATGTATCGGAAGAGTACGAAAGAGATGTTAGAACAGCTAATCGAATGTGAGCATGAAAATCTACATTGCGTACAGATGAATGATAATTTCCAACAAAATGGAATATTCCGAAGGGGACAACAAAATGAGAATAACAACAACAATATTCATACAGATCAAATGCGACATAATCAAGGACGTGGAGATCAAAATGGTTGGGGAAGAGGAAATAGTCAACAAGGGCAAAGTAACCAGAATAATTACCAACAAGGGACATTATGGAATGAAATACAGGGAAATGGTATTAGATATCAAGGTCAAGGTGATCAACGTGGTAGAGGAAGAGGTGCAAGTCAAGGAGGACGTGGAGATCAAAATGGTTGGGGAAGAGGAAATAATCAACAAGATCAAAGTAACCAGAATAATTACCAACAAGGGACATCATGGAATGATGTACAGAATCAAGGTCAAGGTGATCAACGTGGTAGAGGAAAAGGTGCAAGTCAAGGAGGACGTGGAGATCAGCATGGTTGTGGAAGAGGAAATAATCAACAAGATCAAAGTAACCAGAATAATTACCAACAAAGTACATCGTGGAATGATGTACAGGGAAATGGAATGAGTCGCGCAGAATAAGCACTGACTACGTGACTACAAATCTAGTGCAAAACATTAATAGTGTCCAGTTAGTTAATGGTAAAGAACTTTTAGAAGAAGATGACTTAAACGAAGAAATGAATACCAATTTAATCAAATGCCCAGAAATTTTAGTTAAACTTAAGGAAAGATTTATGATTGCATTAATTGATACAGGAAGTGAAGTGACTTGCATGAATGAAGTTGTATTTGAAAGTTTACTGGAGAAAAATAAAGACATTGAGATCTTTCCTGTTATTGGAATTACCATAGTTGGTGCAACACAAGCTCGAGGAAAGAAGATAACTCGACAAGCATTTCTTTCCATAAATATAGATGATATCCAAATAGAAATAATCTGTTTAGTTGTGCCTGATTTGAGAAGGGATTTGATACTGGGAGTGGACATATTGGCACAATTATCTATGAATATATGCTTTGACACGAAAACAGTTTATATTCAGGGCAAAGAGATTAACAGAAAAATGGTACAATTCGAAAAAACAAAAATTTCAGAATTAATGGCCATAGAATTGAATTATGAGCATGAGAATAATTCAAGAAGATTGGATGGAGAATGTAATACATACAACAATGAGATTCTTGAAAGCATTAAGAATTTAACATTGTTAAATGATGTACAGAAGGAAGAGTTGAAAGACTTATTAGTTAAATATAAAGAGATATTCACAAATAAACCAGGATTAATAAAAGATTATGAATATACTATTAAAGTCAGGAATAATGGATTTTATTACAACAAAAGCTATCCAGTTGCTTTTGCACATAGAGAGGCTGTTGAAAAGCAGTTAAAAAATATGATCGAGTGGGGAATAATTGAACAAATGACATCACCTTACATAAATCCTTTGGTAGTTAACATAAAAAAGGATCAGTCAGTTCGATTATGTTTAGATGCAAGAAGGTTAAATGAGATCCTTATTCCAGAACATGAGACACCGTTAGATCCTGACGAATTGCTGCAGCAACATTTTGAGAGCAGATGGTTATCCACTATTGATTTAAATTCCTCGTTTTGGCAAATTCCTTTGGAGGAGCATAGCAGGAAGTATACTGCATTTAAATACGGCGGTAGAGTGTATTGCTTTAAGGTATTGCCATTTGGACTTTCCGTAAGCGGCGCAGCTTTTTCAAGAGGATTAGAACATGTATTAGGAGAAGACTTAAGAGATTCAACTGTTATATATGTGGATGATATTCTAGTGACAAGCACAACTTTTGAAGAACATATAGAAAAACTGAACATGATATTCAAACGATTCAAGAACTATGGTGTAACAATAAACTTGAAAAAATCAAAATGGTGCAGAGACCAAGTTTCGTTTCTTGGTCATACTTTAGATCGTACAGGAATTCGACCCGACTCGAAAAAATTGGATGTTATTCAAAATTGGCCTACGCCGAAAAATCAAAAGCAATTGAGGGGATTGATTGGTATTTGCAGTTATTTTCGGAAATTTACAAATCAGTTTGCAAATAAAATGGAACCATTAAGGGAATTGTTGAAGAAGAAAGCAACATGGAGATGGAATGAAAAGCATCAGAAGGCATTTGAAGAACTCAAAGAATTGTTTGTAAACAATGTGCAGTTGTTGTATCCGGATATGAACAAAGAATTTTACTTTCAATGTGATGCAAGTCACTATGGTATTGCTGGTATTTTATATCAAAAGGATGATGATGGTGAAATGCAGATCATTAATATGGCTTCAAGACTGTTACAAACTTCGGAGATCAATTATAATGTATCTGAAAAGGAATGTTTGGCAATTGTGTTTGCTGTTGAGAAGTTTAGATTGTTCGTTCAAGGTGTGAGAAAATTCATAATTGTTACTGATCACCAAGCACTTACATTCTTGATGAAATGTAGATTATTATCTGGAAGATTAACTCGTTGGGTACTCTGGTTACAACAGTTTAACTTTGAAATTCGACATTGTTCGGGAAAATCTAACGTAATTGCAGATACATTAAGTAGATTACCAGGAACGGCAGAGGGAAAAATATACCAAGAAACTTGTGAAGATAAGGAAATTGGAATATATGAAATTATATTATCATGCAGTTTAAGCATGAAGAAGAGGTTTGAAAAGATACAAACTGAACAAGAACAGGACCCACAGTTTAGAGAGATTATACAGAAATTGAATGAGCCGAATGATAACAGTCAAAATCAACAATTCAAGATTTCCGGGACGAAATTATTTCACAAAGCGAAAAATGATGATGGATGGAGATTATGCATACCTACGACGATCATGAAGGACTTGATAATTGAAGTGCATGAAGAATTCGGACACTTCGGAGAACGTAAATGCCACATGGCAATGAGAAAGCTTTACTATTTCAAGAACATGGCAAGAATTATTCGAGTAATTCTAGCAAGTTGTGACATTTGTCAGCGGGTTAAGCATCCTAGGTACTTATACTCCTATCATTCCCAGCAAACCAGGCCAGATTGTTGCCACAGATTTGTACGGACCTCTTCCAAGAGGAAAGTTTGGAATCAGATATATTCTGGTGTTTATTGATCTATTCTCCAAGTTAGTAAAATTGTATACATTGAAGCAGGCTACGGCAGTGGCAGTAGTTGGGAAATTGGAATTATATTTCAAGCAAGTTCAAATTCCGGAACGAATTTTATCTGATCATGGAACCCAATATACGTCTGGTTTATGGTACAACACTTTGCAAGCAAATCAAGTAATCGCAATTCATTCGACTATTCGACACCCACAATCAAACCCTAGTGAAAGAGTCATGCGTAGTTTAGGTCGCATGTTTCGAACATATTGTTCCAACAAACATAACTCATGGGTACAATGGGTTCCTAAAATTGAACATTGGTTAAACGTAAGTTTTCATGAAAGTACAGGGTTTATGCCTATGGAACTACATTACAATCAAAAATACATATCCAACAGTGCTAAAAATATCGATTTTCCTGAAAATAACGGTAGTGAAATTGATATCGACATGAAGATTGTAATGGCTGGGGATAGATTGAAGAATAAAGGTGCTCAAAGAAAGAAGTATCATGAAGAAAAGTATACGAAGAAAACGACTTTCAAAACAAATGATTTGGTATTATTACGAGCAATACTTGTTTCCAATTTTATGTCAAAGGAAACTAAGAAGTTTTTCCATATATTTGAAGGGCCTTATATTGTTTCTAAAGTGAAAGGAAACAATACGTATGAATTGAAGACCAAGGAAGGAATTTTGAAAGGAGTGTATAATACGATACTCTTGAAACCATACATGTCTTTGAAGGAACTGTAAAGCAACAATTGAAAGCAAAATACAAAAATGGACATTCACGATAGTGGGGTGGTATGTAATAAAGAAAGTATATTTCTATATTCCATAGTGGGGTATTGTAGCACTACTGTACCAGGGAGAGTTATCTAGGTTGTAAACAACAAGTGGTTCCTTATGAATTTATAGAAGGCCGTGATTGTTTCTATGGCGATCAAAATTATAACATAAATAATGACATTTAAATCATATTTTATTCAGGATTCAATTATATTAAAGTAAATAAGTAGTACAGAATATTATTACAGTTATATTTAAATTCTTAAAACATTAATTTATATTATAAAATGTCTTTAAAAATATTAAGTTATCTTTTCGAAACATATCACCTTTGGGGTCGAGGTTTAAAATAAAAAGGGTTCAAAACTGTAAAGCCACAACAATGGAAACATATGGTATGGTGTTCAGAATGAGATTGGAGGGTGGTGAATTTGAATTGGAAAAAGAGGCAGTTGAAATGTAAGATTAGAAGAAGAATGTTGTGTGTATCGTTTAAAAAAAATCATTACTAGAAGAAATATCATAAATAACTGTTATTAAAAGAAGAATATTAATCAAGAAAAGAAGGCGGCAAAGGGGAAAGAAAAGTGCACGAAGAGAAAATTCATGACAAAAACTATATTGATGATGAACTATCTAATGAGATGATGGACCATGATGGACTATAGCTATCTACACCTCAGTGATGAGTACTCATAATCTTAGTTATTAATTAATAAATATAAGTTTAAATCTGGCCAGAAGTAGCTTCACCCTTTTTAATTGTACTACATAAAATTAATAAAAATTACTAGAAAAGGAAATACATAATGCTACGAATTTATCACCCAACAGTGGGGTATTATTTGAAGATGGTTTAGGATTAATTAAGTAACTAGTGTAGAGTCACAGTAGATACACGATTTTCTGTGATCGGAAAAGTTGAACATTTTTATTACTGACTCATGTTTTCATTCAGTTTTCGTAGAATTGACATTTTAGGGAGTTCTCGTTATTTTTCTTTCGATGTTATCAAAATTCGCAGCACTCGTGGCACCATCGAACAGAATGACTGATAACACTGATAACGATCTTGCTTTTGTCATGTCAGAATATCATGTAGCTACCCTTTCTTTCTTGGATTTGGAAGTTGTTTGCTACTTGCTGTGTGGCAAGTTTCAGCACTTGGTTTCGTTTCACACGACGTTTCGGATTCAATATTCGACATCATGAACAATTTTATCTTGACATTTAGGCATTATTATTTTCATATTTGTCTCAATAAAATGTCGACATTTTTGATAACTTCGTGTACGATAAGCTTGTGCAAGCTTCTGCAAATTGAAAGGTAATTCAATGGAAAGGCAAATACACTGTAAATTCATCAATATTCTTAAGTTGTATGAAAAAAAATATATCCTAGTAGAATAATGCTCTCTTTTGAACGTTTCACAAACTATATATTTAATTAAAATCTCAATATTTCACCTGATTTACAGTAGGCTTCATCAGGAGGTTTTGACAGTTGTAATTGTCAAAATTACACGGTTCAAGTTCCTTGAAGGGGTTGAATTTAACCCTTGATTTCAAGGAAGTATTCAAGAGTATTTAGACGATTTAATGTGTATTGTTGATTGAAATTGCGGTGAAATTAACAATTGGTTGAAGTATTTCAAGACTTGAAGGAAAATAGGACATGTTTTTAATTTAAGTGAAAAGGCTGAAGAGATGTCTTAAATTCAAGACTTGGACATCTTGTTAAATGCTTCAATGTTTTCATTTAGACGATCCAAGTCTTGAATACAACCGCCTTGAAAGGGTTGAATTCAAGGAAACTTGAATCGTGTAATTCAGCCTTTAGGCTCTACTGTCTACTCAAATACTTTGTTTTATGCCTTGATACATTTGATCGATCGTTTTGTGTTTGAAATTAACTTTGATTTTTTTAATGCATCGCATTTTGGGGAATTAATTTTAGAGTAAATACGTACAGTTTCGAAACGCTTTCGACGTTTCTTCAGGAAAATGACTGTCTCAAGCTATAATCCTTAGTGTATTGTTGTTTCAATTACGCCTACAAGACGCTTTACTAGTTTGTAAGTTGCAGCTTCTTTCTCCCCTGCAGCTAAAATCTCTCTCATATATCATCTCCTAGTTACTTGGTTTGACGTTCCGTAGAACATGCTGGCTACTGCCGACCGACCGACGCTCAGCTACTGGTTTATTTATATGTAGTTTAAATCCTCTATTATATTATTTGTTCGGTTATTAGGACCACTTCACAGCCTGTTCAGACGTTGTTTGTGTTTTGATAGTTTGTGTGAGGCCATTTGTCTTCGGTGGATTGGCAAACATCATAAAGTTATAAACTGTTTGGAGGAATTGTTAGACTGTGTTCAAGTCTTACAAAGATTGAGTACTCAGCTCACAGCTGTGTAAAAATACGTGGCGTAGGTACATTGTTTTTAGTTTTTCTGATTTGGAGAATGAAAAAATTAGAGAGTACACATTTTTCGAGCAAGTCTTCAAATCTAGTTTTGAGCCCAAATTTTAACCAAAAAACAGGTGTGAACCGAGATTCTTCAATTATGATTTGTTTTCATTCCTTATTTTCTTCAATTATGTTATTCAATTATTGTTTGCTCTTCGTTGCTGTGTTTTAAATATTAAATTATGTCTGGATATTGAGCTATGATTCAAAGCTTTGACTCGTCTATTCCAGGATCTTGCTTGATTTCATTCTCGATATCATAAATTATTCTTCATACTAAAAACAGGCAAAATGTATCTAAATCTATGTTACATTGTTTTAAGACAATATATTTTCAGGCGCGTAGAAACTACTTTCATCATGGGGGGGGGGGGGGGGGGGGAATTGCGACACCCGGAAGGGGAGTTTTAACCCCGCAGGGAGTTTTTTTAGAATTTAAACCAGTTAAAAGTGTTTCTGGGGTTTTAAAATGCATACCCTGAGGAAAAAAGCTCCAAATGTTCAAATATTTCGAATTTCCAATTTCGAATATAAACATTTTACAATCGATTCTGCTCAAATTACAACAAATGGCTCCCTATTTTTGCCCCACAGGGCGTTTTCTTAGAATTTAAACAATTTTTAAGTGATTCTAGGACACTAAACTTAATTTTGTATGTTGAATGGGGGGTTAGCCTGCCCTTCCTACGCGTCTGATATTTATAATAAATAAATTGTATTAAAATAGACAATATTTATTTTATCGTTAGCTATGGAATCGTTTTTCTTCATTGCAATAACATCTTATTTTAGCAGTTTTAAATAGAATTATACAAATAATATTAATTTAATCTTTGAATATATAATGGAATCAGGAATGATATTATTTGGAACAAATGTACCTATTCTAATTGAATCAAGACGTGCACCACTCGAGAGTTGGTGTGTGTGAAGAGGGCTTGGGAGACAGGCGCATGTAAGCTTCATTATAAGCCCAGGACAGGTGGACAAGATATGGGAAGCTCCTTAACTCCCATGAAATATGATTCATCTTACGCAGCATTATAGATCAAGAAAAAGGTCTCCCATTAAAAAAAATATATAATATGAAAAAAATCTCAACGTCAAACCGATTGGATTTAGTGGTGGTCCCAGATTGAAATTTTACATTGTTTAAAGCTTGTTATATTATGCTTCTGAGCTACCGGTTGCGGGCATTTGGAAATTGGTTCTATGTTTTGTTCCTCTACGCCTTTTCGAGTATAAATCATTAGTTTTGTTTTTTTAAGGAGCTACGTGGAAGGTATTGAAATCAGTGGTTTGATTAGTGAATCTTATATCTATGAGATATCAGGCGATTGGTGGTCGAAGATAAATCAAAGTGTGGAGCTTCGGTTTCGTGGGGAGCTGGTTTCGGAATCACGATTTCGTCCGGGAAGATGATTGCGTAACGGAGATCTGTGAGTTATTATATTGGTTTTCAGTAAGATAGTTGTGGAACCAACACTAGATTGCCTAATTACAATAACCATACTTTTGTCGAGGAATCGCATCTTTTAGTTGGACGACATTTTAAGATGCTCTGAGTTGACTTCAGTTCTGAATTTTAAAAGTATATTTGGGTTTTACAATAACACTTTTTTTAGAACGAATCAAATTGATAAAATGTATCTTAAGATTGATATTATTATTCTTTATAAGCGTAAATATGGCAATAATTGCAATTTTATTTGTCCTTTTGTGTCTTGCTGAGCAGACAATTTTTCCTTTTATAAGCGATTGAGGTTGAATTCACCTAATTTAAATTTATAAATTTCTTGCCACGTGGTTCTGAGGTTCTGAGGTTCTCCTCACCATTTGATGTAAAAATCAGTACCTACTTCGAATTGATAAAATAACATTTGTTATGAAGGGTGAATTTTCTATAATTTTACTACGTTCTATATATACGTGAAAATTTAATTTTACGTCAATTGCTGGACATTCGTGTAAAAATAGCAGTTCTCGTTTCTACTGTGTTAAAACTTCACATAATTTGATTACTCCTATTCGGATGTCTCTACGAGAGCAAACAACGATCCTCAACTACATTGTCATCTGTACCTCGAGAGAGATGAGAGGTTATGAAGTCTGGACCACAGCCACCCGTCGCAAATCTCAACCCGCAATCTCCAGACATTGCAGACGACGATGTGATCACGAATAGCTGCATAATAAGCGCAGATATTATGCCGATATTATTTATTCGGGGTCCGTATCTCTATTGTTTCTTGTGCCTTATACGGGATGGAGTTTTTGTAGAAATTATTACTCATATTTTGATTCGTATCGTGAATCGAATGCTGCATTTGTAGCTATGAGTGCACTTTGAAGAAATAGTTTATCAGAGGATAATATTCTCAATAGTCGATTCTTGTATTCAGTAAAGTAAGAGCTAAAATAATATCTTATTTCGTTTACCCACGAAAACTATTTTAACATAATATTTGTAGACCAAGTTTCTGATAAAAGTAATAAAATGTATCAAGAGCACAGAATTGTGAAATAAATTAAAACTTACTAAACAAATTATTAAGCCAAGGTTGCGTAAGAAAAACTTGTAGAATGCGTACATTAAAATAATCTCGACTACAATTTTTTTTAAAAACATTTTCTTTATCTTTCAAGTCGAGTAGTTTATCGAATATAGATCGAGTTTCCCGATTTCCACGGTTAATCCATCAAGATCAGGTAAAAGTATATATAAGTATCAACCACCGTACATTCCTAGACGCCATGCAAAAAGGTAATTTAGTTGAGACATTTACCGTCTCGAGGGCGGGGGGGGGGGAGTTGGAGACTGACCTCTAATCTGTCTGGAGACAAGGTAAAGCAACAGGCTCGACTCAAGGTAAGCCATTATCCCCGTGAGTGATCCATAAAACCCACCCCGGTCAGGGGATGTTATCGCGAACCCTGGCGGCCATCTTGGCGCTAGAGGCGCGCGCAAGTTGGGCGCCACACGACGCGTTGGGCGCCAGCGCAACATTGTCGTGTCGCGACCACCGGGGCTAATGATGACGATGTTTTTCGCCACTTTCGAAAGACGGGATTGATTTTTTTTTGCGATGTGTTGTTTGTTTGTTTGTTTGCGAATTGTGGTGCCACTGGAGATATTTGGGGTGTGGTTTTAAAGGTGGTCAAGAATGACGTCTATATATCACATAAAGTATGTCATTCATATATTTGGGTGTATGTCGTTACTCGTCGACTTGTTTGAACCATTCGAAAGCTATCCTGGTATTTGCTTAGGCTATTGATGGTCATTTACAAAGGCTGTTTAGTTAATCCAATTAATATTTAATAATTTATATACTATAAATAAAATTATAAATATTATACCTATTAGGATTATGATATTATACGTTTTATATGTTTCATTCCTTTTTATAATATTCTCCAAAATATTCATTTTGAATTCTATTAAAAAGCACAAAATGTCTACATTTTTTGGGAGAACCATGAGCTTTTACAACTTTTAAGTTGCCAAAAGTCCCCTTTAAAATCGGGTAAACCCAATGGTAAACCAGATTCATTGAGCTTTTGGCATTGATTCCTGAAATTAAAAGACCCCATAAAAACTTAATAAATATTTCAGGAAACTGAGCCTTTTTGTGGATTCTATTCTATTTTCTCACCTGGCAAATTAACTCTGAGCCATCTGCTCCGGCCTCAATCATATCTAGATCTTTAATCCTTTTATGAAATCATAGTGTTTATCTAAGGCGATAATAATATGAATGTACTCGCTCCATTCACCAGCCAATGGCTATTTTCTTAAAACGTTCTAAAAGGTTCCGTCCGCTATTGTTTGCCTCTATTGTTGTACCAACACTTTGCACCTTACGCGAGCTTCCAGCCTCCCTAATTGAGCCCCATTCATCTATCAATCGCATCGAGATGAAGATGTTTGGCCGCAATCTCTGAAGATGAGGATAATAATGTTATCAAGAATCTGTTTACTCGGACGCGAGGCTCCGGCATCTGCCGCAGCATCGTGTGCCAATTATTTGTTGACGACTCATCCGGGTCGGATTCTGTATCGGAGAGATCTTTGCAACCCTCTGGCTGGCAGATTTCATAGGAACTGACACACAGAGATGAAAGAAGAAATCAGAGATGTCAAGGTGTTTTGAAGTTTTGAGAGAAATGATGTTAAAATATTTATTTTGCTTTGATAAAATGTGTAATCTTGAAAAAAAATATTATGAATCTGTTACGTAAATTCTTTTGTTTATGACATAATTTGTTATACGGTATTTTTTTTCGGATATTTAAAAAATTGCTGTATTCCTTTCATATGGACTATTTGTACCAGCGAGAGAATGAGAATAGAACACATAAAAGGGCTCCATTTATTAGAAGAGTTTCCAGTTTATTTAACTTTCGAAGTCAACTTGAATAGGTTGAGCTTTTTTGGACTTTGACAAGTTGAAAGTTGCTACTTGAACATCAATTTCCCAAGAAGCTATACTTCTCGCGTGGTACTGAGCTTATAGTTATTATGAAATTAGCAGAAATTGGACAGCCACTCTGAAACATCCTTATTCGTCCTGATTCGTCCTGAATGTATACCGTTTTCATTCGCACTCTAAACAGGACCATGCCTGTGCTAATTGACGTATAGTATTGCAGTTATGAATGAGCTTGGATTCGTCCTGATTCGTCCTTATTCGTCCTGAATGTATACCGTTTTCATTCGCACTGTAAACAGGCCCCATGACTGTGCTAAAAGCGTATAGTACTTGCAAAGTTATGAATGAGCTTGGATTCGTCCTGATTCGTCCTGAATCATCCTGAATGTGTATCGTTTTAATTCGCACTGTAAACTGGCCCCATGACTGTGCTAATTGACGTGTAGTATTTGCAAAGTTATGAATGAGCTTGGGAGCAGAAGTCGACGAGACGACACTCCGACATTTGCGTCTGACACTGGGGTGGCGCTAGGACGAGCCGTGGCGCCACCAGGTATGTCTTCGGGTATAATGGACGACATCCATATTAGCCCCTCACGCGGTGACTGGAGTGGCTGAGGGGTGCGTTTCATTCATTTCACTGACGCAAGATTGGGGTTTGAGGGGATGCTCTTTGTTTTTCTGCTTTCCCACGGAACTGGGCCATTGGATTCGGAGGATGGTTCGGTGGAAGTTTGGTATTTATGATAAGCTCTCGTGACGCCTGATTCCTGCGAGTTTTATGACTGTCTGCGCTGGGTTTAGGAAACAAATAGGTGATTAAAATAAACTTGGAGCCAGAAATATATTTGTACAAATCTACCTATATAACCTATACCTGTCTGAAGAAATTGCCACACCAAATATTTTTGGAAGAATGTAGGTGCTTTTTTGTAAAAATATGAAGGGTTTGTTTTGAATAATTTTCACTAACTAGTGTGTAATGCAACATTTAGTATGATTTCCATCCTCCTATAATGTTTCGTACACACTTTTGGTAAAAAAGGAAAATGTTGAGCTTGTAGCCTTCGTTAGTCCAGACTCTGTCCTTATCTCATTTTTTCTATCATTCGCAACATTCTTTAAAAACATAATAACAAAATATTATTTCTGGATTTCAAGATTTTTTTTTCTGTTTTCATAAAAAAAGTACGAGCTCGCCAATCTGTTATAGATTTCTCTCCTCCCACATGATCATATTTTCTCTTCGAATCCGTCTGGCAAGTTTGCCGGAGGCTGTGGGGGTTGTCTGGATCGCCCCCTGTCTCATTAGTAGCAGAACTGACCACCGTTAACAAGGCTTATTCTGTCACTCGCCCGTCACTCACAATTACCCCGATTACCAGCGCCTTATCGTCGAGACAAGATAACACGTACGTGAGCGCACGGGCTCTAATTGCGTTATTATTAAGGGTCCTGAGTACACAATGACTAGAAACAAGGAGGAAATGTAAATTTATGAGCCGAATTTAATTTTTTTGTTTACAATTGAAAGAGGAAAGTTAACTAATTTGAAATATTTTATGAAAAGTTTTAATGGGTTTGAAAAAACTACAGATTAGATTAGATGTAACAGATTAGATGTAATATCTTTTTAAACCATTTAAATGTGAAACTAAATGTACAATACTTTTGTACCGTTTATTGGCGCTAATTTCGAAGTCGCGGAAGCCTTAAATAATTTTGAAACCCATTTAAATGTGGAACTAAACGTAAAATACTTTTGTGGTGCAATTTATTGGCGCTAATATCCTGAAGAATGACCTGAAATCCGTTGTTTATTATCCCTCACTGTTTTCTCACAACATTAAAAACTGTGTTTCAAACAGACTCTTCTGACGTCATATACGTACAACACCGCTCCGCATTACATTCTCAATACATAACGATGGTCAAACCTCAACGACCACTACAGTAAACAGGTAATAAATTACCATAAGGGGCATTTCGCACGGTCACTGTTCACGTAGTCATAACTCCTCTTTATTACTCGAGTTACGTCGAGGTTTTTAATAGTCCGTACATGCGGGTCTAAACATTACGCACATGCGACAATTTCATTTCGTCCCGAGTTTACTGCTCATTGTTCCTCCGAGGGAGTTGATTGCCGTTGCCACGGACTTTTGGTCGTGATTTATGCATCTCCGCCGTCTCACACAGCATCCGGTGATTTGCCAGACAGGAAAGCAGCTCTCCCATTATACGGGGTGATAGTTTTTCTTCGGGGTCTAATTAGATGGCGTCTCCTCTCTACTCTGCGAAGTGTCAAGAAGGTTGCGATGTGCGAACACATGCGTGCTATGTGTGTGTGTCGACTAACAAGACCACTTAGCAGTGGGCCATGGCTCAATGGTGAGTTTATTCTACTGCGCATTTGTCGACTGCCTACTCCTTTAAGGGGAGAAGGCCCCCCCCCCCCCCGCTTTTTATTTTGAGTTTTTTTACGATGGAAATAATTTGTTTCTTGATAATATTTATATTCAAAATATCATCTAAAACGAAAATGTTGGGCACTCGCTTTTGGTATTTGCAACTATTTCAATGTCAATTTCAAATGCAATTTACTTTGTTTGTCTTTTAGGTACAAATATCGTCAGGACCACTCAACCAATCTCTCTCTTTTTTTACATTTATGGAAATGAAAATGTTCCAAGTTTGACTAAAGAGTAGGTGCGATATACCTACCAATTTTTTTTTGGCGAAACCAACTTTATTGGCTAGCTATATTTTTCTCAAATTACTATTTTCGCGAATCATACGATTTTATAAGCTGATAAGAGGTTCTAGAGGGTCTAGTGGGCCTCTTGGTATAAGCTTTAGACTAAATAGGAGTTAAGAACCTAATTTAACAAGGATAGAAAATATTTTGAGCTTTTAGAAAAGCTTATAAAATTTTAATATATTTAATATTTATTAATTTATCTATAATAACAATGAATACATTGGTAATTGAATGCTGCTCTACAATATGTTCAGCCTCTTGTTTGTAATCTTGGCCGAATGTCTGCAGTATGGGAACGTGCAGTGCAGAAGGCAGATGAATTTCCACGTGTGATGAGATAGACATGCATTCGCCTCGGTTTGTATTACTAATTAAGCAAACTGTTAAATGTGGGGATGATTTGTATCTGGTACACGGGGTAAATCGCGTGGCGCTGCGGGGTTTTGTTTTTATTTCTGCGCCGCGACGTCGCTGATTGGAATGTTGGCGTCGCGACGGTGGATCTTGATTGATGATTGGCCAGGGACTTTCAGAGTTAACAAGAGTTGAAATACTTCCGTCTGTTTGGGGCTAATTAGTCAAGTGTAGTCATGGTTGTGGGATCTTCTGAATACAATTGCTTCGTATTTTAGTCAAATTATTCAAATATTCTCACATAAAAATTTGACGCTGGAATCGAGATTAGTTTTTGCAACATTTTGAATTGGTAATTTGAAGTGATTAATTTCACATGACAAATTCTGATCTCAGTGACAATATTTATTTGATACCCTATACAATATGTCACGTTGAAAAACGGCTATTGATATGAGAATGTTTTTTTTTTAAATTGTTTGCCAAATGTACACAACGCTCTTGCACTGCACGTATTCAATTTCATTTATTAAAATATTTTATTTATTCAATCTTTTCCAAAATTATTTTCGACTACAAGTTGTTACAAAATGCAAAATATAATTTGAAACCCATTTCTGTGGCATCCTCTTCAGCACCTGTATACCAGACTTCGGTTCATATTTTTATTTATAGTTATGGAAATATTCTTTAAAAAAATCTACAACAATGATCATATTCGCGACTAACGCCTACAAAATGAATCTACCTCAACTGTTTGTTTTCAATCTGCAATAATCCTCTAGTGACAGGCGTACAAACAACACGGTGCCAGTTTGTTTAGAGGGGGGGTGCCCGTGTGGGCGGCGCCCCAGTGTGTAAATTAACAGACCCTGACAGCAGCCCCCAACCCCCAGGGGGGGCAGGGTGCCCCGTCTTAGCGACGGTAAATAATTGCTTGTTTACCGGGTTGACATGCCAGATGAGTGATGATGGATGGACGATGTGGAAATAAGAACGAGTCTGGCGAAATAACGATTTGTTCGTGGGGTTCAAAGTGACGGCGGGTGAAATAATTAAGTTAATTGGCAGTGGTGTGTCTAGGGGTGGGACTTGTGGCCATTGGATTATGATAATGAATTTCGATTGGTTCGTTTTTTTTTTTATTGTGTGGTTGTATAAGGTGAAAATTGACTTAATTATGTTGGCATTTTGATTCCGTTTACCACATTTCATTGTTATATTTGCATTTTGAAAGAATAGGGAAATTTCATGATTTATGATGATTGTGGGTATTAGGTATAATTTTTAAAAGTACCTACTTTATTTCGTACAACTATCGTATTTGACTCTGTTTATGTCTATACCTCAAAATTTGAATTGCAAATAATGTAATAATCAGAAAAACGAATAGGCAATGTCAAAGATCAATATCAATCTAATTACAATTATTTTCCGTACGTTTGAAAGGAAAAAATCTCTTTCTCTCGTAGCGTATTGGGGGGGGGGGGGGGGGGGGGGGTATGGTGGCCCCTTCCCCCCAATCCCAATTATTACAGTCACAAAATATCTAAGGTAACGTACAAAATAGCTCGAAGTTGCAGCACGAATCTATATTATTGTCGATATTCAGTACAGAGTGTGGGGCTCATCTACAGATTTAGTATCACTGCCGCCGATGTCGTAGGGTTGGAACAATGGGTCATGTCCCCCCCGCACTGTTTGGACAGAGGCGTCGTTATGTGGCCGACGTCGACACCACCGCAGCGACGTCGGGCGTTGTTCGCGCACCGCACCCCGGTGGAGGCGATGATCGAGGGTCGGTGGGCTGATCGCAGTCTACCTGGACCTCGGGCTACTTCGGGGATGTGAACGCTTTTTTCCTGGGGCTTGAATATGAAACACTCACTGAAAATATTTTAAGTGTCGAGTTAAATCTTCAGCCCGCTTTATCGCTGGTTTCTGAAGAATAAAGTGTCAAAATGTATTTAATTTTTAACATTGAAACTCTGTAAACCTGATAGGTAGAAGGGTGAAAGTCCATTTTAATTATCCAATTGAGGTGATCTCATAAACCAGTATTTCTGGGTTCTTCCGATCATATTTGTACATGAGTCAGTCATGTGTAAAAGTAATACTTCAATATCCTAACTGTATTTTTTTTTATAATTAGAGCTTGGATTATATAATTCCACAAACGTGCAACGTAAAAGCAAGAAAATGGACTTCCGCCCTTTTACCTCAGAAGCACAGAACTTATCACCATGTGATTTCAAGGGAGTAGCAAAATATCTGGATGTTACAAAATCCTGACATTGTTTTCCAAAACACTGTCAATGTTGCTTCCATTTCTGCAAATAAATCACAGATTTTTTTAAATTTTATTCACGGCATTTCCACCAAAATTATGGTGTAACTTTCGGATATATTTAACCACCAACAAACTATTTCAATGTTGCTACATACACGTACAGGATGATTACCTACTTGTATATTCTTGGATGCACATACCTCCATCTATTTCCCGACTCCTGCGTTACATGATGGCGTAGGCAAGCGGCAATTCTGTTGGCAGGACTGTCATCGCGGCCGCGCAATGTCGCGTGAAACATCATCTCCGTCGTCGCGGGGTGTGAAGTAGTGTCGAGATGTGTTTACAAGTGTGGCGCCCCACTAACTGTGCACAATGTGGGCCGACGTGTGACAGCTATATGCGAACAGGGAGCGCGCATGAGAGAGAATTATTGTGTTATGATAGTCGTGGATGGGCGCCAGAATGGGTGAAATTAGATGTTGGGGAGGTGTGAGGGTTTTATGTGGTTTGTGTTTGGCTGTCGGCGCTAATCTTTGTTTTGTTATTTATTTTTGTTTTTGGTTGGTGTTTCTGAAACGAAACGTTGACGACTCAATGTATTTTTTAATATTCATTATTTTTTAGTTTTAAACTTAAACTTAGGCTTAAACTTAGACTTAAACTTAGACTTAAACTTAAACTTATACTCATGTAAAAAAATATAATTTTTTCTGCAGTATTTGTTTTACGTTTACATAAGTAAATTACCTCCTTTTTCCAATAGATTTTCGTAATTGTTTATATATTTTTTTTAAAATTTGTTGAGGTCATCCGAACCCAGATTTTTTTTAACTAAAATTATGTTTTTCATTAATTTTCCTAGTTAAAAAAATCTCTTGGCAAATTACAATTTCTATTAGTTTTAAAGGTTATTTATGTTCGCAATCAATAAAGCTATCGAACTGTGTTTACAAAAGAATGTGTTTTTCTCATTGCAGACAGAACGGATCTTGATCTAACATTGAACACGAATTCAAATATATCTGAGATTGAGAATCTATTGGAACTATTTATGTCGATATGCTTACTAAGAGTCAAGAATTCGCGACAAGATTTTGAGTGCAGATTATTGGATTCCGTGAAAGTTAATGTATGTCAGCTAATTATTGTTCAGTAATGAGTGATTTACTGTACACTGGAGAGAATATTGAAAGTATTGGGTATTCCCCAAACTATTATAGAACCTTATTATCAGAAATAAGATATTCAATACTTTCACTCCCATAATTCATACAGATAGTGTTGTAAATTGTAAATTGCAATTGCAACCCATTCAAAGATAATGTTGTTAAATACGAAGCAAATGAAATGACATAATATGTGATATGTCATATTATTGATTGATATGATATTATTTATGTCATCATATTTATCATATGATATAATATGATGACATAGAAGGTGAAAATAAATACAGAAATCCTGGAAGTTTAAAATATAATAAACAGAAATACATCTATTCCACATGATTTATTTTCCCAAGATTTTTAATAATTAATAATGTCAACTTTCTTGACAATCGGGGCACTTCTTACCCAACCACAATGGGAAGAGAGTCGAATGCAAGTGGAGACAATGACATCCACTTAGACTCACTATTTTATTGCGTTTCTCGGTGTTTGGACAGATATCTTGCGGTTTTCTTCCGAGAAGCTCTCGTGGGTCGTACCTTTTGCTCCAGACTCGGACTATAAATGTTTGACTTCTAATTGATGGTAAAACAAGGGAAGAGGCGACACGCTGGTTGTGACCGTGATATGTCACGTGACCGTGCAATCCGTGATTTATCCAGGGGATGCGTCCCCCCCTCCCCACCCCCCTCATGTGAAACTCGAAACTTTGACCACCCACTGGTACTGGAGGAGGGGTGAACAAATCAACCATTGAATATGGGTCAACGAAATGGCTCGCCAAAAAGTTATGAAATGTGTTTCTTATTTTTATTCAAATTAATTGAATTACTGATACTTCAACTGTACTCTCAGACTGATGAAAATTAATATGCATTATTACTATGTTTTTGTGAGACAGTTTTATGATTAGTGTTACGCTTTCAGATGAACATAATTAAGCTTTATCATGGCATTATTTTCTTTTACTATTAAATTAGTTTATTTTTTTTAAAAAAAGCAATTCAAATTGTGTTACAAATTGTCAGGAAATATAAGTGATAAATTCAAAATGTAGCATAAAACATAAAAATCGATACATTCTTGAACACTATAAAATGAGTTTATGAGTAAAACAAGCAATTTTCAAAATATAAAATAATTGTCGACCCCCCACAAAAAAAAGTATTTCACGTTCGTTCTTTGTCTATTATTTTCCCGTCTATTTCTGTGTGTTTTCGGGCTGGTTTGCCCACCCCTGTGGCCTATGACTCCGATGTCACCCCATGTAGAGCGAGGAGAGGTGCGACCGTGGCGCCAGCCCGGCGCCGTGGCGTGTCTGGTCAACTCCTCCAGCCAATTAGGCTCAACGAACACCTCCACATTCGACGTCTGTGATTTATTCCGAACTTCCTCCCCATTCCGTTCACTTCGCTCGCTGTCGGATTCTTCACTTGAGATTGCACATGCAAAAAAAAATGCATCGCCGAAACTTCAAATTTGACATCTGGTTGAAAAGTAGATTCAGATTTCGTTTTTGGGCGATTTTTACGAGATTTATGTCAGTTATATTCCGCACATCGAAGCAAAATACTGTACTTATACTATAATTTCTGTACCTCTAAGGTAGAAGGGCGGAGGTCCATTTTCTCGCTTTTGCTTTGCATGTAATCAAGCTCTATCAATCAACAAATATTGAAGTATTCTCTTTCACTTACCTACCAATGCTCAAAGCAGCATTACTATTATGAGATGGCAGAATTACTGGGTTACGAACTCACGTCAAGAATCATTGAAATTGACTTCCGCCCTTCTAACCTTCCACTCCGCACTTCTACTTCTACTCTGAGGTTCAGATATTTTAGTACATTTTCAGTTTTTACAATGAACGGAACGATTTAAAAAATATATTTTGGAATTCATCTATGTATTTCCTACTGAAATTCGAACTTAGAACTTCCATCCGACAGTATTTTTTTTTGTAATTGTAAAACAATAGAAAATACATTGGAATAATAAACCCACAGTAGGCATAGGCATTACACAGTACAGTAGGCATTACTTTTTAATAGGCTTTTAAATTATGAAATAAACAACGTCAATTTGATGATTTCAAATTCGTGATTTCCTCGCGAATATTTGACGCAATCCTCTTCTCTTTGTGATTGCAGTAAAATTATTCAATGAGTATCTTTAATTTGGCGAAACAATTGACAATGCAAAACTTACAATTGAATATCTCGCAATGCAATTGCACAATTATTCCAAACACTTAGTGGGGATTTGCACGAATTCTTTGATTTCAAGATTTTTATCAGCATGAAACGAGATTTTCGGGACGAAGATTAATTTCAAATCACTTTCATACTTGTCAAATTTGACGTCGCGGTTCAAAGGTGAAGTATTTAGTAATTCTGCTCTGTCACTGTTGATGACATTGCTGGAAATTCGAACAATACCTGCATTCAAAGAGTTATTTGTACTTCGTAAGCTCAAGTATCGACTAATAGAGGTTGTGTATTACATTCGATACAGCTTCCTCAGCCGGTTGATTGAGAAAAGTTGTACATCTTAGCCGTGAAATTGATTTAGTGACGGTTTATTAAATCCTATTACGCTGATTATAGTTGTGAATAAATTGGAAGTGGCCATGAAAAGACGTGATGATAGGTAATGGTTGTGTAGAGTGTGGAAGCTTAAAATTGTTATTAATTTATTCCAAGGAAACGACAAGACTGAAAATGAGCTATCTCATGTTAGTTGATCTAAATTTTGCAGAAATACCATTCATATTTATTTGGATGACGCTTAAAACTTTCTGTATAGGCAAAGTTAACACATTTTTTTTTAACAAAAATTGCATTTTTAACCTTTTTTGAGTCATTTTGGTTTGCTTTATCGCTAATAATAGATATCAAATTTTCAGTTGTAAAATGAACTTGCATTTCTGCAGTGGCATAGGATATCAGAATAGGCATACGATATCAGAATTGGAATGTCAACTTTGATTTTTCCTGTTTATCTCAGTTGTACTTCAATTGTACCAACCACGATCATAAAGAAAACCATACCTCTGTCAAATGAATGGCTGACTGCTGCTGGACATATTGAAAGGGGGTTCTTACATTGCGTCAAGTGAAATATTTTTCCTGACAGATCGCATAGATGGACTTCTTTACCGACACACCCGGCACGGCCTTGGGTCCTGATTCTACAACTATTTTCTGTTGCTGGCGGAATAACGTTATGTATAAAGCTTACGTCAAAATCTCATTGCCAATGTATTTTCTTACCGCTTTGGAGTTCTAGAATCGCAACCCTGTGTGGGCTACAATCACGGTCCCATTGACTCCTGTCCCGCACGGCTAATTCCACGCGTGACTGGATCGCACACACAGATTGTCAACTCCGATTAATTAACAAATACTTACCGAGTTCATTACCAGATCGTGACCTTTAATTAATTAATAATGCTGCGACGCATACCGCCTTAGCTTGAGCACTCTGTCAGGATTAAGAAGATTGCTGGGCTGTGGCGTCATATGAAAAGCTCGCCAATAGACGAAAATAAGCACGAAAGTAAGCGAGATTCATTTTCTTCGTTTGGATCATAGGGTCTAAATTGGGGGTCCAAATTTCTACCTATACATTTTAAAACAAAACAATCATGAAAAATAAATAATGCAAAATTGCTCACTATCTCTATTTCTGTACCTCAGACGTTGAATGACCGATGTCCATTTTATTGGTATTGCGTTGCACGCTTTTTGTAACATAATCAGCTCTAATTATTGCAATTTGACTGAAGTCAATAAATATCTATATTGAAGTATTCTCTTATAAAATACCGGTGCCACTATTACAAATGTTATTGGATGAGAGCAGAATTTCTGGTTTATTCGCTCAGCTCAAAAATAATTGGATTGGGCATCGGGCCTTTTACCTCGGAGGTACAATTTAGTCTAATTTGTTACGTGATATAAATTATAACACTGAAGTTCAGTAAATATTCTCCTACAGTCTACACATTATTGATAATATTTAGAAAAAAGTGTTCTAGATAAAAATTAATAGAATGAATATTGGGTGGTCAATTTCTTTGACAAAGTATACGTTTTTTTTAAATTATATTTAAGTGTATACAGACTGCATGGCTTTATATTAAGCAATTTTGTATTACATTTTATGTAAAAAATTGCGCTAAGACCCATACTCAAAGTTTTATTCGAAATATAGAGTTAAGATATCGAAAATGTGTTCCATTGAATGCGATCTCCTGACGCAAGATTCAAGGAGAAGAGACTTGGCCGAGATTCCCGCTAGAAACAAATCGTGTTTATTTTCTCTTGACATTTATTCCTCTCGCCTCGATGAATCGTCGCCGCGGTTCCAGCTGCTTG
Source organism: Leuctra nigra (assembly GCA_934045905.1). Taxonomy (NCBI): domain Eukaryota; kingdom Metazoa; phylum Arthropoda; class Insecta; order Plecoptera; family Leuctridae; genus Leuctra; species Leuctra nigra. Next base: position 15,559,599 of record OW203764.1, on the reverse strand, counting down.
GAGGTGTTGACGGCGTCGCGTATTGCCGCGGTGACAGCGGCGTCGCGGCGGTGACACGAGCGTCGCGACGCTAGATGTGCAGGGATTACCACACGCTTTGTCGTGCATCATTTGTCTCATTGCGAGCATTCGAAATGTATGGATACTTAGAACTTAACCACGGACATTTATTTCAGATTATCCATCAGTAAACATGAGTATAAACTTTAAATCAAGTGAAACCATGGAGCCGATCGTGCTAGACATCTGTAGGCTGTAGAACATGGTTAGTATTAGTAATTAATCTTTTTTGAAAAAAATTGACTGATCCGGTACTTCGTTTCAAATATTTAAACAACTCTGTTTGAAAAGCAATTGTCCGAAAAAGTAGTTCCATAAAACTGAAGTAATTCTTTTGTACCATGTTGAAGGGAGAACATTGCATCAAATTGCATCTTTTTCAATTCCCACTGAAGAGTTTTAGAGCCTTAGAGTCATAAATTTTGCTGTCAGTATTTAAAAGTGACGTCGACGATTTCCTGCCATCACAATATCTTTAGCTTATTGTTTCTTTAGTATGTTAAAGTGTCACTGGAACAAACTTAAGTTTTTATCATTTCCATAACTACAAAAAGATGGATTGATGTTGTTTTTGCCGCAACTCTAAATGCCCTGTGTGCACCCTTCAGTGGTTTTTCTTCGCTGTGAGAAATGGGTTTGGTTTAGTGCACCTGTTAGATGGGACATCGTCGTCGTCACTTGTGTCAGTCGGTGGGAACTCTCCGGGTAATGGATGATGACGGCGACGACCCTCCTGGGAGATGACATCTTAGTACACGGACACATCTTACTGATGAAGAGGTTTTCAGAGTGAATAAGTTTTGTTTTGCATTCATGTTTGATGAAAAGTGTTTGGTGATTTTTTTCTATAGCTTAAAAATTGAAATAATATTTTGTAGTGGGGATGCAAATAGGTTAATTCGTTTTTAATTAATTTAAAGAAATTGTTATTATTTTTATTTATTTTTTCGTACAGAATAATTTTACCGAAATCACAATTGTTTCTGCTCCGATTCCCGTTCTGAACATGTTTCCTTCTCGGACGAGGAAGTAAACAACGTGACTGTGTGAACGTTTCGTGGCCGTAGATCGTCGTGGTACACTTTCCCAATCCGCCATTGTTCGTGGCACGCACCTCCTGCGCCCTCCCCTCGTGTGGGATCACCCTCTTCTCGTCGTCGTCGTCGTCGTCGTCGTCGTCGTCGCAGATCGTCGTGGTACACTTTCCCAATCCGCCATTGTTCGTGGCACGCACCTCCATCGCCCTCCCCTCGTGTGGGATCACCCTCTTCTCGTCGTCGTCGTCGTTGTAGTCGTTGTCGTCGTCGTCGTTGTCGTCGTCGTCGTCGTCGCAGATCGTCATGGTACACGTTCCCAATCCGCCATTGTTCGATGGCACGCACCTCCATCGCCCTCCCCTTATCACCCTCTTCACGTCGTCGTCGTCATCGTGCTCACTCCACGTCCTCCGCTACAGGACAAGAAAATTTTTCCTGCTGGGGACGCCACACAAATAAAACCCTCTTTATAACGTGATAATGGAAACTTTCACGTCGTCGTCGACTATTACCCTCCAGATTTACACTGAACGGGCACCCTTACTCCTTGCTTCATCTCGTCATCTGCTTAGTACACGTCAACAACGGACATCTTTCAATTGTCGACCGTGGACATCGTCGACCCTCCTCACCGACCACCTCTGATCTAACGAATCTACGATACTCTCATCGGGCTCCTTCATGTCCCCGTCAGTTACTCCCCTCTGGAAGTTTCAATAACTCTCGTCAATGGCACCTACCCTCCAGAACTTTGTGATTGTCGTCCACGTGATGTAGCACCTCCGACGCGTTGACACTTCCGCCTCCAAGATGAACGGCGCTCTCATGTTCTGACTTACTGCCGAGTATGTTCAGTTCCGGACGATCTCCGCCGACGACACGGGAGTCGTCGTCAAGGCAACCGCCTCCTCGTCGCGCGGCTATCAATGAAGTGTCGAGTGTCACGTGATATCTGACGTCACATCAGGTGACATTCATCTTGTGATTCAGAAGGCGACACCGATACTAAATCTTGGTGAGGTGTTGAACAGTTCGTAATCTATTTTATTTTTTCACGCTTTTACGTTTGGATGTCAATTCAAGCTAACGAATCAGAGAATATCAGACATTTAGCAAAGATATGAGTCATGTTTTACCTATTTGTATTGAACAATTTTATTCAAATTTTACGAGTTTTTAGAACAACATTGCAGTAATTTTGTGCACTCAAGTTCAAATGGACTCACAAGAAACGCAAACAAATTAGAGATTATATAGATAGATGTGCAATTTAAAAAAAAATTAATGGCTATCACATCTTCACGTAAAAATATCAGAGCCAAGAAAATGGCACGTTGTAGAAAATATAGGTGTAGCCCTATAGTTGACTCTACATGTAAAATGTGAGACACATTTTATTTTAAAAATATTACCCAGTCAAATCTAAATGGTCCATTAATCTATTATGGTAATTTGATTAGAAAATGAGCTAGTTGATAACTTGCTAAATAGAAATCCATCCATCAAACAATATCAAAACATCAACTCAATTTTCGCGAGCAACAACAAATCCACGTCATGATCCTCAATCTTGGTCTCTTTCTTAATTTTCCACTGGCCATGCATTATTCTGATCGCCGCGCGCATCTCGCTGGATGTCACAACTACACGACACCGCCTCAACAGAGATCCTAAATCTTCTCCACGGCCCGGGTGAAATATCCTCCTTGAGCGGCGGCGAGACATCCAGAAGGCGCGAGTGAGTTATAGACACGCGCGACACCAAGGGATAGGACGTGTTGTGTTGTGTTTGGGGCCTCAACGAGGTGATGAATGAAACAGATTTCGGGATTGAGAAGGTGTGTTTTGATGAGCGGAAGTAGTTTGGTTGAGATGTTTTAGTTGTGAATGGCGTGAATAGGAACGTTATGGACAATGATTGGATTTCTAGTAATTATTTGGAGCAGGAAACGGAATGTCTGACGATGGGTTGTCCTTATTCTTTTTGATTGAGATGTGTTTTTACTTTAGTAATCTACTTTGCTGCTAGCGCCAATAATTCATTTTTTGCATATCATTTTAAAATTAATGACTGTTTGATGTCGATACATTGACTTGTGAATTACTTAAAAAATAAAATAATTATTATGTAGGAACTAGCTATCAATCGATAAAATTCAAATTTTGTAGGTATCATTTAGCCTATAAAAAATATATAAATGATAATTCACAATTTTTAATAATTTTCAAGTAGCGTGTTATTATAGTTACTGCACCTGTTTTTGGTAACAAAAAATTGTTATAAAGTGACTCTCGGAGATGAAACTCTATTGGATAACCGACCCTTTATAGGGCCAAAAATTTCAACTTGAATCAACTTCTCTGAACATCAAAATAATTGTTGTGTCTATTTTTGCAAGTGTTTGGAAATGCAGGGAGCATCTTTGACTAATTTTTGACGCACAAACATTGCAATCAATAAATTAAAACTTTTTTTGTTGAAATCAATTTTTTAAATCAAAACTCGTTATTAAAATTGTCCAAATAATAATCGTATCAAGGGCAATACTAACCCTATCATCTGTACGACATTTCTGTAACAATTAACTACATCAATATGACTAAAGATGTGACAAAGACAGCAATAATAAAGATGTTAACAGTGATGTCGACATCTGAATCCACTGGCAGAGCGATTTTCTCGGCCATCCTGTATTTCATCTCGACTGCTGATAAATCGTAACAGGTGGAGATTTGAAATTCGTCGACGAAGCCTTCTAAAACCCTCTTACAACACCGCTTCGTGGCAATGGCGTCCAACTCTCGGAAAAGATTCATCGTTTCTTCTTTATCTCGGCGAGAAAGAATGTCGCCCCATCAGTCTCCTCCCAACGCGTGTGTGTGTGTGTGTGTGTGTGTATATACACAATATTAAGAGCCAATCTGTGATAGTTTCATTGGTGTAGCGAACCATTTAGTCACAAGGTGCTAACTTGCGGAGGTAAATATATCTCCGGGTGGAACGTGTTAGAATAATATAGGCGTACGTTTCTCTCCTTACCCACTTTGTCACGTTGAAGTTCGACATTAAGGCGGTGAAGACATTCTATTTCGAACGTTTGCGACTAGTTTGGGGTTAGGAAAACTACACGTTTCAGTTTGGAAATCTGCAGCTTGAGATGTTGAAATGGAACGAATGGCAGTCGAATCTTCGTTTAAATATTATGAGATTCGATTCGTTATAAATGTGAACTACTCTATAGCGATATCGTTATAACTGATATGCTTACTTTTGAAGCTGAGCAAATTCAGAAGTTGTGTGGAATTATGAAAATCAAATTATCTTTGTAAAAGCACTGAAGTACACCCACGGTCACAAAAAGCGAAGTTTGTAGATGCCTATTGGCAAAGCGCGCGTAATTTATGTTTCCGTGGATATTTACAGCATCTGGACGCATGCAACCTCAGGTTCACTAAACAATAGTTTACAGGAATTACGATGTTAAACCCGTATTTACTATCTATACAATGTTTAAACTTGTTTACATTTTCACTATAGTTCGTTCTATATACTCTTCTGCGTGGTGCATCCAGCGGCGATACAAACTTTCTGATCTGGAACATCGATAACACCATAATTATTTTAAATCTATATAAGTCACCTTTTGTCTACTCGGTATTAATTACAATTATTACGTCATATTTGTAAAGAATACATACCTTCCGCCAGTTAGGTAACCCAAAGCTAAAGCGAACATTCTCGGACATCTCTTCGAATCGAAATACCTGGCGTGTGACAAAATACCTCCACACAGACAAGTAAGGAGAACGGAGCACCAGGGAAGGCTGGGGAGAATGTTGCGCCTTGTTCCTACCGAAGCCATCAACTGAAATGAGAAACATCACGTGTCCAGTCTCCAAACTACTTGGATGGGCAATGAGGATGTCCTTGTAGCTGGAAGCCTCTGGAAGTACGTTCTCCCAATTGCAGTGCGAGTGCGAAGTACAATGATGTAGCAGAAAACTGCGGGAAGTAGAGTCGTTGAAGAAGGGATGGTAGTGAATACACTGGGAATTATAAAACTGTCTTGTAAGGGACTAACTTGCAAAGTGCTGATAATGACTGTCATGCCGATCTTGCGCTCCGGATGGATGTAATACGCCGCCCCGGCAGCGATCCCTGCGACTCCCGCGTGCCAATCAGCGTCGTCGTTGTGGCGTCGACACAGCCAGCAGTTGATCGTCTTGAAGACGCCGATGTAGACGCCGAGGAAGGCGCCGAGCGTCACGATGTCGCTGTTCCACAAGATGGAACGCAGAGTCGCGGCGGGCGCCTTGGTGAGGCGGCCGAACTTCGTCATTAGCGACACCAGGAACTGGATGGCGATTCCAGCAGCGGTGTACTGGGACGCACTCTAACCCACGAGACATTAGAGATTTAGGAAAGTATTTCTAGAATGCGCTGAACAAGATAGGAGAATTGCTAGCCTCATATTCAAGTTCATAATTTAGCATTCAAATTATATGTGGAAGCGTATCCGCATACAAGTCGGGAAGAGTTTTGCAAGGAAGCATTCTATAGCCAATACTATTTATAATATACTTACGAGTGAATTATTGTCAATATTATGATTTAACATGCAATCTATTCTAATTTTTTAGTTATGGGGAGCTTTTTTATGCTCTCACCTTCAGATTGTGTTTCCAGCAAGGAACTGAATTAGGGCAACACCACTTTGAGGCACGTTCTGTGATATCTTCACCAATCTCTTTCAAGAATCCATCGGGAATCGTGCGCTTCTCAGCAGCAGCGAATGAAGTTGGCTTAAAAAACCTGGGGTTCACATTTCATAATATGTTAGAGCCTAAGAAAACTTTGACTAAGTTTTGAGTCATTGAAGTCCGTTGACTGACCAATAGAAAGGGATTTTCTCCGAACGCGAGTTCTTTGCGAGGTAAAGTAGCATTCCGTTGAACATCATGAATATGATGGTTTGTCCGATCGGTTTCATTGCCTTGCATCCGGAGTCCTCCAATATATTAGCAACGTACTCCAGAGCCTATAAAGAAAATCTTGTTGCAGTCACCTCGGAAAGGAGTTGTTACGTATGTTTTGACTGAACTGACCATTTGGTGCACCGTGTGTACATGTAATCTTGAGATGGACTCGCTTTCACAATATGTGTTGACGAATGCGCCAATAGTACCTAACGAAGCGCACATTGTGTAGCGATTGTGGTGTCCCAATATCGTCCTGAAACCAAAGCGATGGACATTCAAAATAATACACTCTTGTGAAACAATTCTTGTTGGACGTTCTGACTGATTTTCATGAAATGTTTTACCACATGTGCTCCAAAGTACCATTTTACTTTTAAACTTTTACTCAGAGGTAGAAGGCCGGAAGTCCAATGATTCTTGAGGCAAACTCAAAATCCAGTAATTCACCCTTCATCCAAATATGTAATGGTGACACGAGTCATTGTGTAAGAGAATAGTTCATTATATTTTAGTCAAATGGCAATTGGTACAGTGATTGATATCAATTCCAAAAGGGTGCGACGCAAAATCGAGAATTAATGGACTTCCGGCGTTGTACCTCTGAGGTACAGATATTTACCTGAACACGTGAGTGAGATAGAACCACGTACTGAATAACGTCATCGATACAATAGTGCTGCGTGCTGCAGATTGCAGATGGCCCCACCATAGCTCGAGATCCTTCGCTTTCTTTCCCTTCATTGCGATCTGTAGCTGAAACCAGAGGATAACTTCAATTCCACTTGATTCATACTCGGAAGTATGAAGACATCCTTTGTCCATTCACCTTACATTCAGCATACTTATAGTGGCACGAAACAAGTATGCAATACATGCAATGCAGTATTCAATGAAATATTTATTTCTAAAAAGTTTAGCGAAAACCGCATATTTTTTTAAAAAAATCCTTGAAATGATTATTTTCATTTAGCTCGCATGATGTAACGTGTGCCTGCCATGTGTTCTGCCAATCGTATGATACCATTATTAGATCTTCGAATCACGCTTTACATCATAAGTTAGTGCACGAATGAATTAAGACTGATTTCCATGAGTGCATACAAATTCACGCGGCACCCCGGGTGAGGCACCCGTTACGTCATCGTTCTAGTATCGTTGCGCAAGAACGTCTGCCAAGTGTGTTACGATTTTTATTTTTCACCAACAAGCATACACATGCACCCTTCTGATAGTGGAATATCACTAAACTTGTTTTTTTCTCACTTAAAAACCCTTCAGTTGCGCGATTTTAGCATTGGAAAAACCGTATAAGGGGCAGAGTCGGAGTCGAGAAAGTGACCCTAACTTCAATAAATATCGTGCGATTGTCGCACGATATTATTTGAGGTTTCTGATAACGGTAGAATATGACAATACGGGTGTCAAATCGCAAGTTTGTCGCGATTTATGGAAACACGAATCGCGTCCCGCTTGCGATTTGCGATTTGAACCACATCACCAAATAGTGATTAGGGCACCCTCTGCTCTTGTTAACAAATGTCTGTATTCATGAAACATTTTCATTAGCTCACCAAATGCGCAACGATCAAATGTTTGAATGTTCCTACGGAGACTGCCGAGATCAAGTCGAGTGCTGCTAGCGTCTTGCTCGTCGTCCAGGGATGTAAAAGCTCTTGGGCAGTGAACTTTCCCAATGTCTCGGTGAAAGCTTCGGCATAGTGATGCTTGCTTGCTGCTACCATGTCTCCACTTACTTATACCATACACACACTGGCAAACACCAACGATCTTGCCGGTTGTACAGAGTCATTTATTTTATTAATTTGAGACTATGATGAAAATTCACAGGTTTATGTGTTTAAGTGTGTGTTATTTAATTGTTCAAATAATCGTTTGATTAGTATTTATTACCCATATTGCTACCGTCATTGCCCACTTTATATTTCGGAAAAATCTTGTTCATTGTTGAAGTTGCAAACATAAGTTGAAAAAACTTGATGATGAACTTGAACTTGAGGGTGATATGGCTACCGTCCATAAAAGAACGTACGTCAATAAGTAATTTACCAGTGATAGCCATGAGAAATCCCAACATTGTGTTTCTTCGAGGACCCTCACGTGCCGTGTAACCTCGGTGGGGATCGAAGATGCATCCGTCTTTTGTCTAGCACGTCACTATAGTTCAATAAAATATGTACTTTTAAAACATTTATATAATTTTATAACATTATTTATAAGCGAGCGTAGCGAGCGTTAGTACTAGAGAGGCCTCTTATGTAATTCTCTCTGTTTTTTACACTAATTTCATAAGAGCGGTTTCGAGACCTATAGTTTTTGAACGGTAACCTGTGATTGGTTGAAAATTAAAATCGGAACCGTTTGATCGATCAAATTTTATGGCCATTGGGATAATCGTTTTAGATGTTTTTGACAATTTTCAGACAAATTTGTCAAGTACTTGAAGAGTAATTGGTATTACGGATATTTTATGTTTGTTTTGAAATATTTGTAAAATTTATACATATCAAAGGAATCGATGCTCAACGCATTGGGTTATATTTCAAGCGATTTTCAAGGTCTAATTAATCCACATGCAATACGGAGGCTCGCTTATCAACGCGTTACACAGAGCGTTTCCCTAGTATAAAAAGCCTGGGATTACAGCAAACTCATGACATTTTCGGTCTCTGGATCTTGGAAAAGGAATATCTCACATTGTTGTGACGACCCATCGCCGGAATAGTTCGCGATCGCCTCGGCAAGATCGCCTCTCCGCTGTTCGCGCGCGACAATGCGACAAGAATAAGCGGCGATGGAATGCGAGTGGAATGCGACGCTCATCGCGGCGAGCTGACGTCGCGACGCCCAGCTGTTGACGTCACTCTCGCGGCCTCCTTGATGGATCTCGAGGTGGCGGGGATAAATCCAGAGGGCCGTGATGCGTTGTCACTCAACAGTGGAAGTGAAACCATTTGTCGCTTGTGGCAGGGAACTGTCCGTGAGAGGGGAATCCAAACACGCAAATAAGTTCGATTTATTTCAGGGGCCCTATTCTAGAACATTTTCCCAATTCCATTCTGATGGAATCCGGTCACGGCCATAAGGATTTACATTGGCTGAAAACTAATTCCATCATAATTGGGAATTTAAAAGTTGTAGAATAAGGCCCCAGTTTTATCTTGAAATTACCACAAATTTGCAAAGAAATACGAACCCAGAAAAAACACTCCGTGTAAAAATACCAGCCAAGTCTCTTTAACTATAAAAAAAAATAGAAGAAATCTAAAAATTCAGCACTGAAAAGGAGTGATATCAAAAAAGGAGCCAAGTCAACGAATTTTCCAAATTTTAATCGTACCATTGAAATAAAAATATCAACCCCCGAGAAATACTTAAAAAAAGGACTTGGCGCATCGTTTTTTTAAAGACACTTTTCTATCCTAAAAGTATAGGAAGAACTCTACAAGTATATTTTCCTGAGTATATCACATTCATTATCGACGAATCATACTACGTTTTAATATAACTAGTACTCTTACCTACTGGCAGTTTTGGTATTTTGTCAATATTCAGAGGAAATAAACGGATAAACGAATAACGAATAAACGGAAGCGGCCTAGTCTATTCGTTATTGCCACTATTTCTAGGGTCATATTAATCAATCATACTTCTCAATATCGTGACTGAGGGAAATAGCGAAAGCGCTCATTACAAGAAGGCCGTCAATGAGATTTGTATAAGTGACTAGTGCACTGAGCCATGCTGCTCAAATAATTACTGACTAGATTTTTATCTAAAGTAATACGTTATGTAATTTATGAATTTTTTTGGTATAAAATGTTAATTAATAGCAATTAATTACACGGCGAGAAGGTTCCAAGTATAATGCTGTAGTAGGTATGTTGATGTACCCACAAAACTATAGGTACCTACCAATCACAAACACAACTGTTCTGTATTTATTGCTTGTAAGACAATGCTATGTTTCTTTGCGTACTTATATTTAAATTTAAAATATTTTACAGAATGTTCAATATTTAATTTGAAAGTTTTGTCCCAATTTTTCTAGGCATTTCTGAACTACGTAGTATGTGAGTGGCTTAAGCTTAAGAATAGAAAAATGTCTTTAAAAAAACGATGCGCCAAGTCCTTTTTTTAAGTATTTCTCGGGGGTTGATATTTTTATTTCAATGGTACGATTAAAATTTGGAAAATTCGTTGACTTGGCTCCTTTTTTGATATCACTCCTTTTCAGTGCTGAATTTTTAGATTTCTTCTATTTTTTTTTATAGTTAAAGAGACTTGGCTGGTATTTTTACACGGAGTGTTTTTTCTGGGATATCACTTCTTTTGTTAGTTTATACATACAGCTTGTAGCACATGTCCGAGCAGGGACTAATTTCTTTAAAAAAATACGCCTCAACCGATTTGGTTACTATGAAAAGTTGCGTTTGGTATAAGATGACAATGATTATCCAAGAAGAATAGCTTAAGTTTCGTTATAATCGATCCAGCCGTTTTCGATACATGACGTCACTTCCGGTTTTGAAATAGCGGCCGAATTCCGGTATAGGTAATAAGAAAACAATCTAGTTTTATCTAGTTGATACCTTCATGAACGACCATCTGAATTCCTAATCCCTATATTTCCGTAAAATCGGTCATGCCGTTTGTAATATATGACGTCACTTCCGGTTTCATTTAGTGGTTCCTGCCGCCATTTCCGGTACCATTAATTTATTTATTCATTTTTCACAATTGATTTTTCAAATAAATAGCAGAATGAATACGCAGGAGCTAGTTCAGTTGCAATCGGTACAGGCGTTTTAGATATATGACGTCACTTCCGGTTTCAGGAATGGCGGCCGAGAACACTGCTACCTTGAATATATAAATTGTATTGTCTATGTTACAATGTAAGTTAATTATGTACGTATTTTAAGTATAATTTGTTGAAATAAGTTAAATATTGCGTATTTATGACGTCACTTCCGGTTTAGAAAATAAGAAAATAATATTTTTTTTATTGATACTTCATATAGATGACCATCTAAATCGAATGGCGCTAATTTCGTTCTAATCGGTCCAGACGTTTTTGAGTTATGACGTCACTTCCGGTTTAAAAATGGCGGCACAAAAAATCACAAGAGGCAAGGTATCATCAGACGCCAAAAGTGCATATGTGGTAAAAGTTTCAGGTCGATCGGTTTAGCCGTTTAGGCTGTGGCGGTGATAGCAACGTTTCCTGATATCTTCAGAATCAGAAAGTGGTGTAATTTCACTGTTTTCTCGGCCCTCTAGCTCGCAAACGGCATAACATATTGTTCCCTAATTTGGTATATGTAGTGGGGTGGGCCATAGCTCGAAATTAAGATATATCGCAACAATGTGAGATTTTCCAATTTTAAGATCCAGTAGGCCGAAAATGCCATGTTGTTGCTTACAGTAAAAGTGGTTGGTCTGCTCCTCAGTTTATTAGTCATTTACGGTATGTTGAGTGAGTGTGAGTGTACGGTACGACTTGGCTGGGTGGAGCGACCGCTCCACTAGATTTCTTAGAAAACCGTTTCACCATGGCAACACAATTTTACTTGAAAAACTGCTCTTTTCATGAGTAAAAACGTCGAAATAAAGCAGTAGGTCGCTATGTTGTGGTTGAACTAAAAAAAAAGTAACTTTGAAGTGAAATTGAAAATTAGTTTATTGTCCACTTTTTCTTGCCATAATATGGTACAGAACACAAAATCTATTCATCGAATTTGAACTCTTTCTCAGGAAAAGGGTTATTTTGCTATGAGAAGTGTATTTTCCCTATTTTATTAAGGAAAAGTGTAACAACTTTGATAGTTGTAAAACTATACGCTAGTACCTACTTTAAAAATAAATGCTTTTTGTCCTGAAGTTCTTCGTAAAAGTGTACAGTTTCTTATTTGATCTACACAGTGCATAGCTTACTGTCATGGCGGCCATGTAATGCATGACAACCTATACGTTACCATGGCAACCGGACTGCGGTAGTCAAGACCATAACGAGATCCAATCAAGTTTCAATACAGCACATTATTATAGGCACAACATGTCCACATATACAACATGGCAGCATGGTGACATTTTCAGTAGGTACTTAAAGGCTGAGGCAAACCACTGCCAATAGTGGTTGTTGCATTTCATGATAGCAGGATAATGTCTCCTGTCTTTTCTGGAAAAACATGTTACTGGAAAGTGACGTTTGACCGAAGTGCAACTATTTAACAAAATTTCTTTCTTCGTTGTTATTACGATATTTTGAGACATTTTATATTGATATTTTGAAAATATTTATGATATTTTAAAACGAAACTCTGAATTTAGATATTAAAAGTTTCAAACTCTCTAGTAACTATCACATGAAGTTCTCTTGTTCTGACTTGATTTACAGGAACCCTGACATATAAATTAAACTGAAGTATTTACAAAACGTAAGAGCTAGAATTACTCAGTGGGGGGATTTAAATTTGTTTTAGCTGGGTGTTGAAAAGTCATCAGTACACGTCAGAAACCCGACGCTTGCCAGCACCTTTAAGTATCACTCCACCTTGTCACCATGATAAACAGAGTATTTAGATACGCACCGAGTGAAATATGAGACCAATCTTTAGACCTTGACGCCGCCGTTTGGTTAACCGAGTTCCCCCCCTCATCAATCGAAATCGTCGCGGGTCGATTTATCTCTCGATGGGTTGATTTAGACTTACTTGGTGATGCTAATGCAAACAGGAGGGGCCCATTAGCGACGTGCCCTTCTTCTGTTCGAGGGGTGGGTCCCCCCCCCCCCAGGGCGTCGCGGCGGTGATCTATGGCAGGGGAATAAGACGCCGCGGCGTCGGTGCTTAACGGGGTTACAGGATTAGAGACGGGACAAGCGAGAGTTTTTTTAAGCGATCGATTGATTGTTAATTATTATAAGTTACGCCCTAGTGTTAATTGGTCTTGTTAGGTTTGTTGAACAAAGTTAATTATTTTGTTGATTATCTTGTTGATTTACTGTGGGGGTAGAAAATACACTGGTTTATTTTGTTGGTGTCTCACAGACCGGCCAGAGATTTCGTAATCTCCAATATTTGGTTAGAATTATTAGGCGTTTGTCCTGTTTTGACACTATATTGGCTCTTATATTTGTTTATTCGTTTGAATGTATTACCTAATTCAAGGCCAGACTGTTTTTTAGCAAGTAAACATTTGCCAACACTATAAATCTTGCTATTTTTTCAACAAAATCACGCTAGGTTGAAAAACAAAATGCGAATTCTTAAAATAAAATGCAGTTTGATTTACAAACTCGGTACCTAAGGGCGTACGTCACTTATTGTTGCCATGTGAACTTCGGTACCTACCTGGAAAACAAACTAGAAATTATATTTTTAAAAAGCAAAACCAAGAAGATAATTTCTCAATTGAATCACCTATCAAGTTGATTATTTGAACGGCTTGAGTCCAAATATTTAATTCGTGAAGAATCTAGTTATTTTAAATATATTTGTAAACAAAAATACATTTAAAAATGCATGTTAAGAAAATAATAATTTAAACATGTTAAAAATGCATTCTTGGACCCCTCACTTGTTATATCCACGGTTTGTAATGCAATTCTGAAATCTCTTCCAAAGTTTCAATTTGTATTCTCCATTCATAGAACTAATCGTAACCTATATAAGGCTGTGACTAAAGATCTCACAGTGACATGCCACGGCGTTTGAATCGCTGTCTAGCATCAATGGAATTTGTTTCACCAATACTTCGATATTCCATAAAGACTAGTTTACGACCAAAAGAAACAACTGAACTAATCAACTCCTAACTCTCTATGCGACTGACGTTAATTAAATCTTTAATTAGTTAATTAATTGAGTTGTCGATTCTGTTTGCGTCTTGTGGTTGGGAAAGGAGCCAGCATCTGTGATCTGATCGAGATGGGATGAATCTGCAGTTAGCTGCAGGCGATTGGCTCATTAACGGAATTAATGTTTTGCGGGATCAAAGGTAATGTTGAAATGAGATTAAGTTTTGTCGACTTAGTGCTGCAGGATGTTTTGGGGGGTTGGTATTTGATTCTTCTCGCAAACTTTATTTATTCGAAATGTGATTGCAACGTTTAATAACAAATATCGTGGAATGTGAAAAGAGTAAGTTAAATCAGGGACTGGAAACCAAAAGACGATCGGTTCCGGTTCTTGGTAAAATAAAAAACGGTTCCGATTCCGGTTCCATTTGGATTCCAAAAGGGTTCCAATCGCTTCCATCAAATTTAGACAATAATTCAAATTTTATTTTTAAATATACTTTTAGGAACTTACATCCTCAGAAATGTGTAACATTAGTTTGACTCGGTGCGGTGATTATTTATTTGAAAAACTGTAGATAGTACTACCTAGTAAATAATTTCAGATTGAAAGGCAATTAAAGTAAAAATTCAATGCAATTAATTATTTAAAGAACCCTTATGGAACCGTTATGGAACCCAAATAATATTTAATGTTAATAAGGGTTCCGGTTCCTATAAAAAAACGGTTTATTTCGGTTCCGGTACCGGTTCCGGTTCCAGTCCATGTTTAAAATGCATATTTTCGTATAAAATAACTAAAAATGAACCTTATGAAATTTCTCATAATTTAAATTTTACCAAACTCGGAATCAATTTAGTGCCATTCATCTTCACAATAATTGTTCTAAACCACAGTATAAATATGTCTCTTCCAAATATGTGCCCAAGTCTCTCCACTCCAACGTCTTTCCTTTTTATTACATTACAATAATTATAATAATAATTAATAATATACAAAATTCGTAAGTACCATCACAAGTATTGTTCGATAGTAATTATTTCTCTTGCACTTGAAATAACTCTGTGCTCAAGGCAAGGAAATGATTACCACAGTGCGAAGATTATGCGGAGTATTACGATTAGTTGCGAAATCCTTGTGTTTTTGTGTTCTTCAGTGCGAGGTTATTCTTGTCAGAAGTGAGTTTAGAGCTCTAACATGGCCATACTGTCCATAACTTCGTCCTTATTCAATTATCACAGTCATAGAAATTAACTTAAAATTGGGTAATAACTATGTACATTTTAATGAATGCAATTAATCAAAATTTTATATATTGGTTCAGGAAAATGTGGAATATTTGTCATAAATAATACATTATTGTTTATACTGAAATTCTATACATACAATGGGGTATACATTTTATAAGTTTTCAATGTAACAAGTTGATGAATTAGAACCTTTTTTGACATCACTCTTTCTCGGAAAATTGATTGATCATTCAAATCAAGATGTCTGCGGCTGTAATTTTTACCGAATCTATTTTAAAAATGTTCATGTAAGCGACACTATAATTCTCTGTAGACTGATCTGATCAGGAAGTAAAAGTATTAAAAACTGAAAAATAATCAACTTGCAAAAAAATAATTTTAGAAATCAAATGTTGCCTTCCTTGAAGTCGAAGTATAACACGTATTAATCGAAATCAAGTTTACTAAATAACCTAGGCTATCACTGACTTTCCTCCCATTGTTTTTAGACGGACATCTGCATCGCTTGTATACATAATCCATCCACAATTGCCATTCGCTTGGTGTATCAATTAGAACACATGAAAAACTCTCTCGACATTAATCAAGTGCTAACAATTCAATCAGTTTTCTCAATGTCTCTATCAACTCCGAGGTTTTTGCCGCCACGATCATGTTTGAACTACTAATATCATGTAATTAGTATTGGAAGACGGAGCTCGAGACCGAGCCACGGAGAAAATGCTAAACCGAGGAATATGTGATGCTGCGCCCGCACAGGGAGATTGTGACATTGGCTATTATAATATTCTAGAACAATTGATTTCACGTTCACGTGTGTCGCATGTTTTCCTGAGAGGAGGATTTAGTGCTTTGCGTTAGATGGAACATAAACTTATTGATGTCAACCATGCTAATGATGTCATATAAGGACATCATTTCATATATAATAGTAATTGACCCAATGGCTATATGTCAAATTTAAAAATGTTTCGCGTTTTAATAAATGAGATGTATTTTTGAAGTATTTTAAGGATTTCGTGCCTTTATTATTGCAAACATGTGGAAATAGAATACATGTAATTAATAATTGGATTGTTGAGATTAATAAATTAGGCTATATTTGTCCAAAATCTAAATCTACAAAGCAGATCGGCGAAAACAATGGAAATTGACTCAAAGGTTGTTCATTACTGAATTTTAGTATTAAAAAATAATGATGAATAGGTATATAAATATAAAAAATAAATTTCATGTAAAAACGGCATTTCTTTGTAGATACCTATCGAAATTATTTTAATTTATCTTGCCTGACACATATTATGTGATATATACTTCAAATGTAAAAGGCCGGAAGTCCATTTCAATGACTCTTGAGGTGAGCTCAAAAACCAGTAATTCTTCCTGCATCAAATCATATTTGTAAAGGTGACGTGAGCCATTGTGTAAGATCATATTTCAATCTATCTGTATTTGTATAGACATCAGTCAAGTTACAATTGATAGAGCTTCCAAACTTGTGAGACGCAAAATCGAGAGAATGACTTCCGTCCTTCTACCTCTGATGTATCCCAAGTTGTGTTTTGTCTGAACTTTCCGGGCGTATTTGGTGATATCCGTGCAGATTTGTTCCCAGCGGCATGTCTGCTAATTAGCTCTGCGTTGAACGAGCAGTGTTTCCAACTGGCGCTTGTATTGTTGCTGCGTCTCTTCGCTTTTATTCCGTGAGATAATTGCGCGCGTTGAAACACGGACGGGAGTTTTTGGAAGTCCCATTGCATGTTCTGATTATACCCCCGACCGCTTACATAGAGCTATCTCGAATAACTCATATACGCTAGTTGAGCTTCCACATTCGTAACTCTTTGTGAGTTACATTGCACCAGTTTAGAGTATGACATGTTTGCTTTTTGAGATTTTAATAAGTCCTGATAAGGTTGGTATTTCTGCTTTTAGAAGTTTGAAATATATTTTGATGTGATCTAAAATTGTGCCTAGACTAAAAGAATCCCCAAAATGTTTGCAACATTTAAAGATGTAGGTATAATGAAAAGTTTTTGAAATTTTGATCACTTTGCTTTGGTTTTCATTCCATGATTTTTTGAAGTATTTAAAGAATAAAAATGTATTTCAATTCCAATGAAAACTCATTCTCCTTGATGTCGATTGTTATTCCTTGGGATTATTGATATTTTGTCTGTTGAGTTTTTAATGTCCATTTTAACTATTGATACAAGCAATTTTTAATCATCATGCAATAATCAAAGATGATCTGTTAATTTGAAATAAGTATTCTTACCTGTTATTAGGCACATTTAGTACCTATATTAAAAAATTATTGTGTTCAATCTTGTATCTATTTAAAAACACTTTTGAACTTGACTATGAACTCGGTACATTGTACCTTTGTACGTTGTGTATCGGAATGAATCCATCCCCCACCCTCTTCACAAGTCAGTTCCTCTTCATTATTTCCTTCATTGACTAAAACGATTCTTCTCCTCTCTTCTCAACCTCTACCCCGCCAATTAGCCTGAAATAATGAACATGTTTTTGTGTCTCTATCTCTCTATCTTGGGACGGTACAGCACAATGAGACACAATGCCACTTGCCTCGAGCCAGTGAAAATACGCTCTTTTTTACAAACTTGCTCTGTGCTTTATTGAGGATTTAGCCTGACTTTTGCGAGATACAAGTTCGTTTGCATAATTATGCCCTTTGCTCTTGTTAAAACGTATATTTCTTGAAATTGTGGAGTTGTAAGGTGGGTTGTAGAATATTTGAGCAGCATGATTTTATATTTAATTTTAGTGTCCGTTGATGACGTAAAGAGGTAAAAAGAACTTAGTGAATCAGACATTTGTTTGAGAGTCATTACATACCATTGATAAAAATATTTTGGATGAGTGGTTTGCATATCCGTATGATATGAAAAAAAATGTATACCTACTTTGACAAATAATGAAGAGAAAATAATTATAACCTACCTAATTAAATTAGTATCTATCATAAATAACTTAAATAAGGATGTTTTAGCGACAAGTGATGTTTGGAAGCGATATTTATGATTTCAAAAGTCGCGGGCTCAGTTTTACATTATGAGAAAACTTAAATTTTAAAATTCTAAATAAAAGATTTTCGTTTTATTACCCCATATTTCATAAACTTGCCGTTAGCAAAGATTATTACAATTATAATATTTTATGCCGAAACGGTTTTATAATACGTCATTAAAAATATAAACAAGCGATTGTTTTTCTTCCTTAAAACAACAATATCATAATAAACAATTTGGGCTGCCATTGTTCTCGTATTTTTTTGTTAACATTGAGTAACGTCTGTCAACAATGTTTACGTTACATTTCTATTATGCCTTCATGAAGTGACCTGCCGTTAATTATCTTAATTACCATCTAATCAATGTGAAATATTCAGTCATCTTATTATGGAGTCTTCTCGTAAAACACCACTACAACCATCTAGGACAATGTTTAACAATTATCTCATTTTAATATTTACTTTTGACCACTTTATCTCCAATTTAAACAATCGTTCGTAGTTTTCACGTTGTAATGACATGTTATTAAGAGTACTTACTTTTGAGTCTAATCAATTTCTTTAAATCTACCCCTTTGATCTGTCCTCATTTCCGGTTCTCAAACCTTTCATTTCAACTTAGACTAATACAGTAATTAGAATTCATACCTACATATAAACTAATTCTTTTATAATCATTGCATTGTAATGAAGACCTAGTACACGATAACTATAGGAAGATTATTTATCGAATAACTTTTTAATAATAGGCAGTTGGTTATTCTTTCAAATTTTATTACGGTAGTTACAAATTTAAATTATTAATTAAATGTCAATAAAGACTAAGTATCGTTGTTATCTTGATAATTGTTTAACAAATAAAGTTTCAATTGAAACCTGTTATGGACAGCTGAAAAGAACGTTTTCTACCACCTCAATAAAATATCATCAGTGGATAACACTGGATTGGAGATTATGCGATCCGCTTCGTTTCCGATATAACTTCCCAATGCACGATTGGTTTAGTATTCAATTTCACCTCCTGCATGTATCGTATTCGATAGGTTAACTACTTGTGTATTTATTTACTCCCAGGCACCAGTCATAAAGTTTGAACAGCTAATCTCTGTAGGTACAAAACTTCTTTTAGAAACTCTTAATAAGAAACAACGTCGGTTTTCTTATCTGATTAGTTTTTCTCTGCAGCACGCTTCGAAATAAGTTTCTCTTGAATGCAAAAGATCCTGTGAAGAGAAGAGAGAGGTCGCCAAGACAAATTGCCTCTTGCTGTCAAAGATACTCTTGGATTCTATTTTATTAAAGATATGTATCGACAACGTGTTGTTTTTTTTTCTTCAAGCTACCTACCAGAAGAGAATGCTGTTTTGTTATTTTTATTTAAATACTCATCATTGGATGTTTACTTTGGCGTTATGTAAATGCTTCCATTTCACTAATTGCCCAGCGACGGGAAAACACACACCCCGTTGTTATAAATCATCCGCAGCGATATCTTCAGAACAAGTTGAAATTAATTTAGTTTTTTATAATTACAACTGTATTGTTCTTGTAATTGATTTTCGTTGGTGCGTGGAAATGGAGGCGCCATGGCGCGATGCGATCTTCCGTTGCATGATTTGTGTGTCCGAGTTGGAAATGAAACAATGTGTATGCCCGCCATTATCTGGCGATCAATGCCTTCATGGAAAACAGAATGTTGTTTTTAAATTATTTATCCATTGTCTTCTGTCTATGGTGTTGATTCGATTGGGTTTTGGTCGCCGCTGATTTGGGAGTTGAGTTTTATATGTTTGTCGTTTTACAAATATATTCATTATTCTGAATGAGCGATTGATTCGTAAGATGATCATTTCAATCAGTATCGATGGCTGAAAGGCATCAACACGTAAGCCACAATGGATTCACTTTTCAGATGGGACTTGCATAATTACCAAATAAATTGTGTATATTGCATTTTTTGTCTTTTCTATCAATTACAATTTAAGTATGTATATTTCTTTTATAATTTGCAATTACATTTATTTTAGACGTCGTTGTTTTCTATACTAATAAACATATTAAACAAATCAAAGTTATTTTGTTGTAGACCATCCATTTTAAATTAGTTAACAAGTATTTATATTTTCTAGAATACTGTACATAAGAAAATACAGATGTAAACAAATTTGACATAATTTGAAACACTGTAGAAAAGCTAAAATAACTTAAAATGTTAGAAAAACCGTCAACATATCCACTCTTTCACATCGATTATTCGCTTATTTTCAACTTCTCCTCGATTCGAAAGCCAAGTTCCATCAATCAATTTGTAACCAAACAACGCAACCGACATATGTTCTATGCCTCGCGAAAGCCGGGAGTAAAAGAAGACATCAGCAGTATCACAGACACGACTCGATGTTCTAATAAGAAGTAATGATAATGTGGTAGGTACGGAGCGGGTGGTCCCGTCACATAGTTATTGTCTTTCTTATAGAGAGCTGCAAGAACTGGAAGCCGCATTACGTAGGAGATTAAAAGTTATGGTCTCTTCGTTTGTACTAATTAGTTTAGTCTTGGAGACATGTTTTGCGTTTGTTTGGTGGATTTGTAAGAGAGTCTCATCAATTGTTACCGTGGTTGGTTGGTGGACGGAGCAAGACGAAAATAATTGACAACTAGGTAGAGTGGTTGTATAGGTAAATCCGAGTAAAACTATCAATGAATTAAAAAAATTTATATAAATTGAAACGACTGAATTTGGAATAGAAGGGTACGTTTTTTTAAATTAAAATATATGTAAAGGTATCAGAGAATTGAACAATAATAAATTGAATGATGTAAAATGGTGATGGTTCTAATTATGAAATTACTAAAACAATCTAGTGGAGCGATTGCTCCACGCCAGCCAAGTCGTACGTCGCGCACACTATCACATATAACATACCCTAAAAATTCCAAACTGTAAAATTAAAAGGCCGAAGAGCTACAAGAACACTTTTACGCGAAGCATCTAATTGGTATATCAGCCTATTTCTTATGGAAAAAATCACATATAATTGTAAAATATTTTAATTTTGATAGATAATTATTTTTTTTATTGAGAAAAATACACAGTTAATAACACTTTACAAATTACATCTTATAAGTACTCGGTTAGGTTCAGCCATTTGGCATTCTCTTCAAAGCTAAAACGATGAAAATGGGTCACATTTTCTAGTAAAATACTGATTTTGCTCAGCGGTTCCTCAAGATTCGTCTAATTCGGTTTCTTGACATCTAAGCGATTGGATGTTGTAAATTCTTCCAAACTAAAAGCAGATTATAGATTGTAAAATCTGAGATTTATTGTAATTTAAGTGTTTGATATCTTGAAGATCGCGATTTATCAATTAGGGTTTATTGTACCTAGTTGAGAATTTGATTGCGCAATAAAGTCACCAATAACGCATTATATGAGATTGATCATTCAGTGGCGTTTGCTTAGGTACTCTTCATACTCTCCATTTTTAATCAAATCGGCAAAGATGTCAAAAAATTATGGATAGGTAAAATTAGAGATTTGCCAAAATGATGTCTCAAACTCACAGGTTTTTATTTAAAAATTATATATATATTTCCTAAATTAATTTAAATACATCTTTGTTTACAAACAATTCAGATTTCTAGTTCACATTTTTTGGTCAAACTAATAAGTTCCGTTTCCTTGAGGTCAGGCATCACATCGGTAGGCCAAACTTTGGAGTTAAGCTACCCTTCAGAAAATTAGTAGTACTATTCGAAGATAATTCATTAAACAATTAAATAATTCAAATAAACAATTTCATGAGACCCCACTTAAAACAGTAGCTCATGATCAGCTCGTACAAGAGTTTGACTTTTGAACTCAGATCCGGCTCGGGCACAAGAATACATCATAACTCCTGGATATTCGCAGCTTCTGTCTCGGTCCAGACGCGTGTAAAACACACCTACTAGTAAACAAGTATCTTCAAGATGCAGTAGCGGTGGTGGTAATTAGCTGGGGGTTGTTGCTCGGGTCATCGGCAAGAAGCCACTGGTTAGAGGTCATATTTCACGATCAAGTTATTAATTAGTCGGCAGCTTGGGTGAAGGTGGCTCGCTGGAGATATTCTGGAATCCAGCTTGGAGTAAAATGTCTACACTTGAATTATGTACCTTCATTCATTTTACTTTATCTCGAACTCATACCTGAAAACAAGTGAATTCTAGAGGAAGACAAAGTTCAAATGAATGTTTATAATTCAATGGAACTAAACTCAAGATCTGAATAGGTATAATTACAACTCTGAAAATGAGTAATTTTACATTTTTTAAATTTAATTTGAATGATTTTCACATTTTATTTTACTTTTTCACATTTTTGGTGAGATTTCTACACAATTAGATTATAGAAAATTATTTAGTAGACGCCATTACATATACCTATTGGTATTTAAAAGATAAACATTAAAATTCAATAAATCGATTTTAAAGACGTGTATAGAAGTAAATAAATATGAACGTGTACAATAGTCACGATAGTCTCAATAGTCAAGTTTTTGTACTTGACAATTAAAGCCAATCGAAATCAACAAATCTGTACATGAACAGAATATAGAATAGTATTAAATTAAAAAATTAGTAGTATGACAAAACTACGTACCTAGTTAAATCAAGCTCAAAATTAACAAAAATATTTAATCATGTTCATGGTAATCTCTTATAAGTTTCAGTTCATATTTTCAAACAATTGTCTATCTATTTACAATTCGAGTATGCGACGGTATGAAACTATTCAATTGTTTCGAAAGAAGCGAGTCATAAATCAGTGAATTCCATGCACCTCGAACTAGGTTATCTGTACCAAATCTCAGTTGGAATCAAGATAAAAGCACTCGGTATCTAAAGTAGGAAGAGAAGATGGGTTTAAGATAATTTCTAAAACCACAAGACGATGTTCAAAAGTCGAATCGTGTCGTCAGGTATTGCGCGCTTGAAACCGACAAGACCCTTTATTGATGGTCACAGTCTTACAAAAAAAAAATCTATAAAAATATTCTTCGGTGGATGTATATCTATATATACGATATATTTGTGCGTTTCGAGGTTGGTATTCGTCTACAAGTAAATGCACTTATCTGGTGCTGTGGTAATGTATCGGTGGCTGTTTCTGTTAGGTTGGTATGCCGACTACCAGACGGGTTATGTGTGTGAAATCGTAGCGTCGCATAACTTTTAGACTCAATGGATATTCTTTTACTTTGAGTTTTGTCTAAATATGGTGGTGGTGAAGATTGGGTTATCTATACTTCGCATTCACAATGTTTGTAAAATTTATCGAGTGATCGTTTAGTTGTGTTTGTTTGGAACTAATGAGATGGTGTGTACGTTTGTATTGATTAGAAGTAGTTGTTACTAATTTTTAATAGAATGTTAAATATGTTT
This sequence comes from Leuctra nigra, assembly GCA_934045905.1. NCBI lineage: Eukaryota > Metazoa > Arthropoda > Insecta > Plecoptera > Leuctridae > Leuctra > Leuctra nigra. The sequence continues at coordinate 15,535,988 of OW203764.1, read as the reverse complement.
AGTTTGTAACTATTACGACAATGACAAGACAACGCTGAATGATACCAGGCTACTCACATTTGTATTTCAAATAAAATGTCAGAAACGTTATTATTTCTTATTTTCTATGGAAATTCAAAAGCCCTTGTGGATCAATGTTTCGAACTTCTAGTTTTAACGAAATATTAAGTTTCAGTTTAATATTTAGAATAAAAATATAATTTTGTTTTGTTTATAGAAATAAGCAATTCAAAATAAAATAAATTTAGTACAATCATATAGCCCTCAAGCCCTATTAGCAATCTGAGCCTGGAACCAATTTTGGATAATTTTATTAACTTACTATTTTAAATCTCTTAAATAGAGGTGAAAATCGTGTACTTGACAGATGTCTATTTGGAAGTACAAATCGAGGTACAAATAATTCGTTAAACATAACTAAAAATAATTGACACAATTTACTACAATTTATAATTGACACAGCATGTAGAGTAACAAATTTAAAAGCACACAGAAAACAAACAGAACTAGAAACATAGTTTTTTGTTAAAGGTACAATTGAAACAGTCGTTACGGTCTTTCAATAACACCTTTACCTATGTACAGACATATTTATGTATGGAATGAACAATGAATATGACTTTATACTATATTTCCATCGTGTTTCGGATGTTCTGTACGCATTATCATCTACAGACCGCGTTACAAATTCGACAACCTGTCATACAATTCATTCCAATTATTATACTCATATCATTATTAACAACAAACAAAAATCCTCAACAATTACACAGAATACAGAAACATATGTGCATGTATCACTGTAACATGTAAGCCTCTCACATAAAGTGCTACATTGTGTAGTGTTTATGTGCATGAATGTTTATTTGTGCTTCACACATTTTAGAAACGACGCCCATTTGTCGGATCTGTCAACTGCGGACCCCGAGTGTTTCTTCCATTTTGGCGAATCACCAAAAACTTCGACAGTAATTAACTGTCTTCTTACTCCTGATTCATTACCATGAGCAGGACAATTAAATCCGTCATTAAATCTGAAAATTAGTGGCTAATCTTAATGTTTGGGATGTGTGATGCCGTCGAAATGATTTGCGCGGCATCGTAAGAGAGTGAATAAAATAGTTTTGAGTTCTGTGTGTGTTTTTATGCTTGTCTTCCTGTACTTGATGGGTTAAGGGGGGCTGACTGATGAGGTTTAACAGTCTTTACGGGACAGATGTCACTTTATAGTCACATAAATAGAGAGGAGCGCGCCCCTTTAGACGTGATATTACGGGAATGAGAAGAGACGCGAGTTATGTGGATCTTCTGGTTTATGTAGTGTTTGCTACTGATTCGAGAGACAGATTTTAGGATCGGCAGGAGTTTAGTGGAGTTTTCAGGCAGATGAGGGTGTTGTTAAAGTATTAATGAGTAGTTTCGATTATTATCGTTTTCGGAAACCTGTGTTTGAACTATTTTTACTCTCCTGTGAAATATTCTAACGAAGATAAAGTGATGGGATCTGATGTAATATTTTACAAACACAGGATTATTTTAATCAGAACTTGGAATCGGTATATGTTTTAGTATAACAGCTTATTGGTATAGATACGTAAGTAAGTACTGTACTTAACTTTATTCAGGATAATAAAAGTTATAAAAAGATTTCAATTGCTTTTCATTATTTGATTCCTTTCAAAAACTCTGTAAACATATTACATAATCATTCATTTGTCTGATATTTGGCCAGATTTCCAAATTATTTGACCGTAAGAAAAATGAATCAGAACACACATTATATTCAGGCTATATTATATAATTATTATATATATTATTTATATTATTCCTGAGCAAGAATATTAAGATTTAAAAAAAATATGCGATGAGGGAACATTTTGCGTGAAATTAGAAGTTCAATTCAAAAGACAATTTGATTGGTCATAACTGAATCGCGTCACACCGTGTAACCGAGGGTGATCTGATCAGTCTGATCCTGTGACCCTTGACCTGCAGCCACGTGGGTACAGAGCACCTCATGGGGTGTATATTCCGAGATATCCACGGAGAAAATGATTGACGAGATGCTATCATGACCCGCAGTTTTTCACTTGTCATGTTTTCCATGCATAATGACTTTCTTGCATGTCGGCTCGAAATCATTCCATTAAAAATAATACGAGCATTAAGCGAATAATATTAGATCTATAGGTCGAGTTTTTTTCCCCTAGATTTGGTCTCCGATTTGACAAATAGATTTTAGATTCGCGGGTCTATCGTCTGTCAAATTCGATTTTCAAACAAATTGTCAGCTAATGCTTCGCTATTTTAGCAATGAAAGTTTATTAAAATCTACAATTTTAATGGTTAGAAGAAGATAAACTTTTAAAAAATCTGTATCTTATATTTGATTAAACTTTGATACATTTAAATACCTGTGCTACTGGAAAATAATATTTATTATTACCCACAGTTTGCTTGTATAGCCTTCTTACAGTGGGTACATAATTTTACCTGAGAATTCAGAACAAATGGTCATACCCGTGTATGTGAGCTTATAAAAAATCGTCGCAAAAGTTAAACTTTCATTGATATTAAAACTTTCAGTCTATATTTTTGTCCTCAAATAAACTGTTGACTCTGTTACAAATGCTCTCTTAAAAACGCGTCCATATAGCGTTTTTCCTCCGGTCATATTTGCATAAGTCTTGATAGAGGTATCTGAGAAATCCCACCACAGCCTGTGGTTTGAAATATCGTGGCATCTCTTTGAATGTCATGTAAAGGAAGTGAACTGAGTCGAAAGATCCGTTGACTTCACTGTGTTTTTTACTCCTCTAAGTTATGAATTAAAGTCGTATCTATTTGGTTCTGGACACAGGTGTCTCGACATTCAAGAGTTTTCACACCTCAGTTGGGCGATTTATTTCACGATCATTCACGTGTCTCGCGGACAGATTGAAAAGAGAAGGAAGTTTACAGGATATTATTACTACCTGCAGGCAGTTTGATCTGTTCAACTGTTCGTTGTGTTTTTCTTTTTCTTTGACGATCTCTTTATATTGCTGATGGATTGCTTTAATGATTAAATTAGTTATTTTTTTTATAAGGCAATCAGAATTATACACCGTCATTTCCGCTGTTGACTTATAAAGTATGAACAGTTATAATAAAACATTTGTGAACTTTTTTTTTAGGTCGGTCTGGTCAACGAGATTTTTAGGCATAAATACAACTTTGGTTGTAATTTTATATCGGAATAGTGTTTTATTAAAAGTATTCAATTTGAGAAAGTTTTGCATCAAATTCACTCATATTGGTGAGCATAGTAATAAACCAAATACACGTTGATTTTCAGTGTAATAATTAAAATGGCTACAAGATACAAAGTAATTCAGAACTACCTACATGATTGGTAATAGGATACGTTTTACATACATATTTGTCAAATAAGTTCCGAATTTCTCAATCCAGCCAATGAAAAAGCTGGAAATTCGGGTTTTTCGTAGGATAATATTTATTTACAGTTCGTAAAGAACCATCCTGATGTTACTAGAAAGGAAGCAAAAACGGGAATGGCCTCGCAAAAACTGGAATAAATTTGGTCGTCACCAAAAAAAAATTTGCAGGAAGTTGACTTTTTTCCGAATGACTCATTAACGACACCGTTTTCATGAGTAGGTGGAAATGCAATGTTCCCCTTGTGAGTGGGAGAGTATATCAGTGTTCGTAAGAAAGCGATGCTTAAACACAGACAGGCCTTAGCTAATTACTAATGAGGCATACTTAGCCAGCTATGTGGTGGGTCCACGTCTCTAAACACCTTAAACATAGCCGCAAGATCGCTAAGAAGAAAAGAAAAAAAACAAGCTTCGTTTAATAAAATTGATTCCTTCATAGTTGATTGTCTTTCTGATTGCATATCGAAGACAGGTAGCTTTTTAATAATTCCCTACAGTTAAACTATTCGTACGAAATGGTTGCAAGCGTCAATTTAACTGGATTTAAATTATCAATCGACGCAATTAAGAAGTTATTTAACATACGTAACAAGGTTGTAAACGTTTAATAGTGTTCAGAGTTATACCTCTTCTACCACACCCTTTGATGATAAACCACACCCAACATATAGAATGTGGAGGTGACTTTTAAGTAAGTGTTGGCGTACTTGAATTATAGTATTTACTTCGCTAGGGGTGGGAATCGGATTGTTTGTAGCACGCTTTGTGTTCTATTTGTGAGCATCAGATGTAAAGTTTACGTTCTCTGTAGTTTCATTCGAGACTAAATCCATAGAAGAAAAATTTGGAAGCAAACATTTACGAGTTTTGTGTATTTGATTTGTAATAATGTATACTTGATAGATAATTTGGTCAGTTTCAAAGCTAAGGTGGTTCTCAATTTTTGTAAGTTTATACTTAGTTCACTAGTGGCGACTTTTTGTTTGTTATCAATGCAAAATTAATTTCGGAAGCTTACAATTTTTTTTTTAAATATTTCACAGTGTAGAATATATTTTTTATTGCTGCCGAATATTTATTTTCTATTATTTTCAAGTCTCATCATTTTCAGAGGAATGCTCAGGAATTGCTGCCATATTCTTTCTAGGTGGAGGTGCCGTGTTTAGAGACTGCTGCAAGTTCTGTGTTTAAAAGTGTCATGATTGTGATGCTTTCTCTCTCTCTGTTTCATGTTGGATTGCGATGCTAACTCGAGTATTCTCTCTCTGTTTCATGTTGATGTCTCCGCCAACTCAGGATCCCACGTCGGTAAGTGCGACGGACTTGTCTTGATGGATCTTATGAGTGATGGATGCAATCACAGATATACATACACTGTTAAAAGTTTGCCTGTAATTTTACCTATAATGTTTATGGAAGCCACATTTGTGCAGACAATACGGTTAAATGTACGACTACACTGTTCATATGAAATAACTTGAATGTTTCCTTAATATATTTCCTCGTGCACGTAAATTTACTGCCCCAATGTTTGGTTAATTTTAACTCTCTTTATAGCTTAAAATACATTGACGATCCATTCAAATTACCGTCCCTATGACTGGGTATATTTATATGAACATTGTATTCAATAAATCACACCAATGCTATAAATTTACTGCCCCAATGTTTGGGTAATTTCAACTATCTTCTTCAAAAAAATTAAATTTGAATTAATCATTACAACTTAATGAACTGCAATAATCACATTTTGACAACGGATTTATTGAAGCCATTTCACATACTACTAGTTGTAGGAATTAAATTGGTTTGCTCTCCCGAGATTTGAACCCATGTCAGTCAGGGGAAGCTGCGTAGAAGTCCACGGCCCATCAAGCTGAGCTTGATACTCAGCTCAAGCTGAGTATGAAAGAATTATAACGATTAACGAACACCTCCATTTACTATACATGTCTCCGTTATTTTAGCCCGACTGTGTCTTTGTTAATTAATATTGAACAGGCTGTTAAATTGAGCCCGACATAATATAAAAATACGGCAACGCTATCTATGTAAAGTTATTGTAACGAACAGCTAAATTCACCAAACATGTCTCCGTTATTTTAGCCCGATACTGTCTTGGTTTATTTAAGCACACTGTTTGGACTCTTTTAAGACCACAGGTGGTAAATTTACCTCACACGTCCCTTTAATTTCAATGATACTATGTGCACTTAATGCTCGAAAACCAATACTTTATGGGTAAATAGACTCAATATGTATGGGTAATTGCCAATTAACCAGACACAACATTTAAAATCAAATGTACCTCGGCGATATAAATTTACAAATAATTTTTACAGTGTATTCTCACAGACAGGACAATACATTCAAGCAAAGTAGCAGATATGCTTCTGAATTGAATATTAGTCAGTACCTATCATCTAGACATTTTGGATGTTTTAACAAAATGAAAACAAAGGAAAAAATATGTACTATATACCTACATTTTTTGTTAAAATAATTTTTATGGCCGGCTTTCAATACTCTGTTAAAACTAGTAGTTAAAGCAATGTAGTCCTAATCAACTGTTTAAAATGTAACAGAGCATTGACAAACTGGCCCTAGATCTAGGTATAAAGCTTTAGTAAAGTTTCAACTAGAAAAAGAACATTCTGTGGATTGTACTATCACAGCGACTATTATTATTTTTTACGTTTTGTTTATATGAAGAGAAAATTAATATTTAAACAAATGGAAGTTTGTTTAAAATGTAAGAGATTTACGGAAAGTTTTTATTTTATTTTCTTTATATTGAGGCAAACGAGACAAACATATTTATTTTTATTGCACAAAAAATACTAAATAGACTGATATCCACGTCACTTTCAATACATTCTCTTATATAATTTATTTGTGTCTATGTTGCCATTGATCTTGTGACTAGCCCGTAACATTCGAACATCTACCACCCCACTGGGATGATTCGGGAACCTGTTCTAGCAGATATATTTCACCAAGTTCAATCTTCATGTTCCCAGAAGATTTGTGGACGAATCGAAACAAGATTTACAGCACACTCTCCCAGAGTTGGTTAACAAATTATGTTTTTATCAATTTGAATGGCTACCTTCGTTTAAATAGACACGGTATAACATGGCAAGTGCATATACGTGCGGAGAACGATCGCTGTTGGTTCCTGCCAACTTGTGGAGAAGAATAACGTAGTGTCGAGGACTCTTGGTGTTTTTTGTGAACAGGGATGTTCGTTTTGTTTTCAATTATTCATGGTTTGACAATTAGTTTTTTTTTAGTTAGACAAGTAATTTTATACTATAGTCAAAACAGGGACAGAAAATAAAACAGGGATAAAACTAATGCCACGCTTGTACTGTCTTTTTTTTCTGTCTGGGGCTTAACGTCGCACTGATCTGCAGCGAGGCTAATGGCGACGGGCGCTTGTACTGTAAAAAGAAAACTGATATTTTTACATAATGTATAAAAACAGGGTTGTCTGGGTTGTCTTCACCAATAGATGTAAATTTTCATTTGGGGTACATTTTAAATAAGTACACTGAAAATAATTATAAATTAAATGGAAATGCAATTTTACCAATACGACGTACTGAATACATACATACATTCATTAACAATACATTTACAATTACATTATCTAATAGTTAGCAATTTTTATGGCTAAGATGTATAATTGTACGTAGCCACTTTTGCAATATTTTTTCATCAATAGAATAAAAAGTGTCTAAAGATTGGCAATTTCAGTGGATAATACGAAATACGACTAGCTAGCTGGAGTTATAGCTAGTTGGGAGTAATATTTTACTCCCCCCCTCACATTTATCAGCATATTATAGGTGTATGTAACCCTTCAATATGCGGATGAAGTTTTTCTTCAAAGGCTCAAGATATTTTAAACTAATAATTAAAACATATTTTAAAAGCATTTCGTGAATCAAAGTATTGTTTTCACTCTTAATATTCTCCAAATTATGTTTTTCACTAAGTTATCCTACTCATTATGCCTTGATCGTGAGTCTTGATTGAAAACATTGATCCTTATAATCAGGGTTTAATATTAACAGAGTCTTGCTTGTTATGTCTTATGTTCGCCGACTTCGCTGGCTCCTCCATCATCTTCTGCTGTCACGTGACTCTTCTTCATCATCACAGGGCGTAAGTACACTTTGATACCTCTTAGTGCATAGTTCACAGTTCTTAGTACTCCACGTCGTCTGCAAATGTCAATACCAAGTTGTCATTCCTCCAGTAAACTCAATCGCCATGCGTCAAAAGAAAAGTGTCGTTTAGAAAAAAGCGAATAAATATTATTTTTAAATAACAAGTCATTTAGTAAGATAAGATATCTTTTAAACTTGAGTTCAATGATTTCTCAAATGAAGTACGTGGTCAGCTTTTGGGTTTTTATACCCAAACGTAACTCCGATGATCTCCGGAAGAAAATACGAAAACTGCACGTGAATACCAAATTTCTAAATTTTATTGAAATCATACATTTTTAGCAAATCTTCCTTGCAAATGAAATGTGATTTCAAACTTTTCTACCGAAAAAAAACTCTAATTCTTGTAGTTACCGATCTCGTATGCTTAAGAGCTCTTGTCATCATAGAGCATAGGGCAGACTGCATCTTCAACAGTTCTCGTTCCCATCTTCACTTGAGGTTTATGCATCAACTTCCTCTGCATCGCCACTGCAGATCCATTCATTCAGTTCAGTTTATATGAAAACACGGACAAAAGAACCCCATTGGTTCCCGCTCGCTGACTTTTACTATACACGACGTATAATCGGAACGGATATCCAAAAGTCTTATCGCCCACGTTATCATCCAGCTTGGCTTATCTTTCACCAGATCGAGTCATTCCAGTTGAGATCTTAATCAGAATATAATGCGTTTTTTTTTGTCTGGAACGTCAGGGCCGTTTCATTCATGTTGGACCAACCAGCCGTAAGAAAATTATATAAACTAGGTATTTTTTGAAGAGTAGTTGGTAATAATTTTATTGTAATCACTACATTTTTATGGAGAGTCCATTGTCTGTGTTTTCTCTTGGGGATTTGAGGTCGTTTCATGGCATTTTGTGTGTGTGTTCGTTGATTATAATTATAGGTTTAGTGTCATTATTTTATACTTATTGTTACGCAAGCCACCGTGATTTTTGTACCAATAAGAGAGCGTGAAATATTATTGCATCTTTGTCAGAGTATTTGTGATGAATGATGATCGCAGTTGAATCTTTGTCAGGGTCTTTATTATTTCTTCAAAATTCCGAGAGTCGCAATAAATAATAATTTGGCGCAGATAATTAGCTAAATTCAAATCAGACTTATACGAAGATTTCGTCGTTTCTTGAATTTTTGCTGTATCTTGGACTAACATTATGGGGGGGGGGGGGGGGGGGGTCGAAAATATGAAAAACCTACGTACTTATCTATATGAGTCATATTTATTAAGAAAAGTCTCGTATAAAACATATTTTCTGTTAAAAAAACACATGAGGTGGCTCATTAATTAAGACTTTATTCACTGTAAATTCGGAAAATTATCAGCAATGAATCCAATAAATTAATTATGCAGCTAATATTAAACGCCAAATGAATCCACGGTATTTACTGCATACCATAACCTCAACTAACTCCTCACCGGTTCACGCTACACGTTACTGCCTAATGCCCGGTGATTCCCGTTCACATCGCGTCCACACTCAAGTGTGAACCACGGGCACGGGTCACAGGTCACCACGACAAGACTGACAATGACATCTCCTACTTTGTCGGCCCGACGCCGTCGTCTCTCATATCACCGATTCCCATCACAAACACAGACTTCCTTCCGTCGGGAGAAAACTGGATATTATGCTTATGTGACGGAGTTATCATCTGCTAACATCGTATATTATTAATTGCCACTTTTGAGGTTGATCTATTCGTATATCTATTTTTTTTGATATGTTGTGTGTTATTATATGCCTTGGCAGTTTACCAAATACAAGAAGATGGACAGCTGATTTGACGTTTTATCATAATTACTCTTATGTAAATGATGCGAGAGCTAATAAGGTTACATGCTATTATACAATTCATGGCGATATTTAAAAAACGAAGACGTATGGTCACGAGATATGCTACCTGCACGATGTTTAATGGAACATATTTTTTCTTGACGCTAATTTTAACAATCGTTTTCGAAATAAATTGATGCCTCTTGTTGAACAAATTGCTTTGGTTTGAAATTTAATTCGACGTGGTTTGCCCCCGAGCAATGATTATCTGTGATCATATCCATTCTCGAACTGTGAAAATGGATTAAAATATGTCGGCTTTCATCACTTTTCATATCGTTTTGAGTAGCGGTCGAATCTTAACGCGGAGTTAATGTATTTAAATTTGGTTAATTTTTGAATAATTTCCCGGAAATTTGTCTGATCTTGGTCGTAATTGAGTGAGCAAAGCGAGCGACAAGTTTTTGGAGCGTAATTTGAGCTCATTTTTGTTTGGGTTGTCGACAGGTCATGCATAATATTATCAGACGCTTTTTTTGTTCTTCTTAAACAAATTTTTACCTTCAATAACCTACATCCGTCTAGAAATTGGTTTTCGAGAAATGTAATTCTGACATATGAAATACAAGAAAGCAAATTTTACATTTTCTTGAGAGTTTTTTTTTTAGTAAATAATGCTTAAGTTAGAATGTAAGACAATTTGCAAGTAAAAGCTTTTTAGACAATTTTCTTGCCGTAAAAATTGTTTTTGTAGCCTAAACCAAAGCCTATAAGCAAGGCGGCGAAATAGATTCAGAGTTCAATCTACTTCGTTTTTGGCTAACCTTTTATCAATACTCAAAACCCTCAATCAATAATGTGATTATTTATGATAAAATTGTTTATTGACCTTGTTTTCATCGTACCAGCCATCATATTTCACATTGATTTCTTTTTTGTCAAACTGTCTCTTGTTTTCTCAATTCATGCCCACTATCAGGCCAGACGTTTTCCCTGATCAAGCTGAAATCTTACTTCAATTATAAATTTGTTTCGAAAAAGCTTCCCAGTGCTTGAAAAATTAAAACGCCCTCGAGCTTATACACAGTTAGGATTTTGATGAAAGTTAAACTTTACACCATACACTTAATACCACAGACGCAGAAGATCCTAAGTCATTTCCATAACCCCAGTTATAACTCCGTCACATAAGCATACCATCTGTAGTAACGGTGGGTTGAGCTTTGAAAATATCATCTTGGTTTGTAGAAAATTGTGATACAATGCCATAAAATAATCATTTATGAACTGGGGCTGTCAATGCATAAGTATAGGACTTTTCACTTTTCACACGCGTAATTATATATCCGAATTGTATCAAATGGATTTGTATAATTCTTCCTCTAATTGATAGAGCTTCATTTCGTCTTTCCAAAAGTATAACGCAAAATCGAGCAAAGTGTCATCGGGTCTTCGGCATCTAATGCAACGCAACGACTCGTATGATGCACTGTCGCCAAATGCTCGCTTACCCATCCTATAGTTGTCGGTATCACCGCATCGCGACCGTGTATCTGATTGTGTCGAACACTTCTAGGTGGACTTATCTTGCATCTGATGGCTCATGCACGGCCTTCGAGATCTAATTGTTGTCGAGACACACGCATGTATCATAATAGCAGTGACACCAGCGCCACATGCACGCCATGTTCAAAAGACACACCTGGAATGGAACGTTTTCAAGTTTGAATAAAACTCGAGAGCAGAAAATATGTTTCGCATTGCGTTGGGCAATAAGAAACTTTTAGTTTCCTCTGCTTTTTCTGTGTGAGAGATTTTACTCCTTAATTTAAAAAAATATATATTCATTTTTCTTAAATGCAAACTTATACAAACTGTATAATTACTGAACATTCCTAAAGTATAAAAATCTTGACAAAAATAAGGGTTGAAGTTTATAGACATTACTTCTATGTTTCTCTATTACGAATTGATAACACAATTCAGGTAAATATTGAAGAAAGGGAATTAAAAGTGAAAATTGAACATGGAACATTGGATTCTGATACGAAGATCATATTTTTCTTGGCAATATTTGCAAGCTGCAGCAGTCATACATTAGAAGTCATGTCATTTTGCCACCTGGAAACATTTACCTCGTACTTTGTTCTACCAAAAGTCTTGTTTTTTTTATACCTCACTCGCTCATTTTCACGCTTTTGTCAAAACCACATCCCACGAAGAATAAGTAAATTACTATTTAATGTCCCGTTTGCATTCGACAAACATTGCGAAATTAACGAAATTAATCAAACTGTCCAAACTAAATTCTTATGTTCGAACATTCTGTATTCATGCTGGTATCGTATTATTTTGTCATATTTCAATTCTACCTTGTTATTTAGACAAAATCGTGAAAAAACAATACGATTATTCGCTGCTTCCCTCTTCTTTGGCCCAGTCCCAATACGGGCACTTTGTCGAAAAACCGGAGTTATACCCTCATCATGGTTCCAACTTGAAATTTGTGTACTTTTAGTATAAGTCAAACGAGAATTTTGTTATTTTTTGATGAGGGAAGCGAACAGGTTTTGTGTTTAATGGATTGTGCATATAGGCTATTATAATAAAGGTATCACACACTCTTCCATGCGTGTGGAAGTGGGCAGGTGGGCTATTTCTGTCCCAACTTCTGTTGTGTTATAAAACTTGAATATTCGATGGATTAAAATAGGCGCAGGTGTGATCGGTGGTTCACTTTCTGCTTGGTACAATCGAGACATTGTTGAGAATTGCGTGTTGAATTAAAATATATAGACACATTGTTGGAACAAGTGTGTCTGCCTCCAACCATATATACAGTCTGTAGGCGATCTTGCTCGAAATTTTAAGAAGATCGTATAAAACTAATTTAAAACTCACAGATGATGCTATGGAGTCATAATTTTGTTTGGAATACAGTGGTTTGAGGGTTTTATGATCAGTAATCAGGGACTTGAGAAGTCATGCTACATGCATGTTGTTGCGATATTTATTGGCGATATTTGGTCAATTTGACAGGTGGTTTAATATTACATTTTTTGTTGTGTTTTACTGTTCTTCGCCGATGAATCTTTAATCCTAAAAGGATTAAAAAGACAAAAATATTTTGAAAAATTGGGGAAAAAATACATTTTGGGTGGCAGCAGTGTCATGCTTTTCTGGTGGCTATGTAGGGTGGCAGCAGTATCATGCTCTTGCCCCTTCTGGTGGCTATGTAGGGTGGCAGCAGTATCAAAATTAAAAATATTAAAATTGTATTAAAATTGGGAATTGTTGGGAATTCGTTGATGTTTGGAAGAGAGATCATATTGTAACTATCCGACCACGAGCGGGATAATTGATCTTTGGACTCGAACAGGAAATAGGGAAATTTTAGGTCCGGGAGCATATGTAATACGCAGTGGTCAATGTTGGAAAAAAAATGTTATGAAGTGTTTTATGTGAGTAATCCTTAGATTAATAAGTGGCAACATTAAACAACGCTTATGTGTCATGCCTTAATATAATTTGCAGATGCCCGTTATCTGCTGGTAGACCTCCAAACCATTGTATTTTTTTTACCCCGAAATTTTTTACAAAGACCACCTAAATTTATTTAACGCCATCAGCCAAAATGATTGCTATCTGATAATTAGGCTACCCGCAACAGTATTACACCTTGTATAAGGGTACATAACTTAAACTCGCATCATATCTCTGAAATATCAAAGTCATAAACGCGTAGAAGATGTGCTTCTAAAAGCCACGATCACCCGTAGGAAGTTTCTATGACTTATGGCTTAATTAATTTCTTTCGTGCAGCTTCCAAGAGACCGGGGCCTCAATGCCACTGGGTTTCGATGTTCAGGAGACTTGAATAAAGTTATCAAGTTAGTTTGTCGATCACGCATAGCATGCTGTACACACCTCTGTTTCTACATTGAGTATCCCTCATTGGGAACACGAAGAGGAGAATAATAGAGTAAGGCCTTTGGTTCAGCTGGATTTGGGTGGAAAAACGTATTTTTTAATTTTTTTGTTTGTCTGATTTTGAAAGATTTTTAGGCCTCAAACTGAAAATACGTAATTTCAATCTCCAGATAATTGAAATGATATTTTATAGTATGCACTGAAATGTATTGATAAACAAATAAAAGTTCATAATTATCATTCGCCAGGCTTACATAATTTTTGCGCGTTTTCGGGTTTTTAATTCGTAAAAAAAAGTTTGTTAAATGTTTTACAGAATGATGTATGACACATTCCGCAAATTTGTACATAGAGCTTACTTAAAAATCGTAATCTAAGTACGTATTTGAATTCTATGATTAGTTTTATAAACTGTTTAGATTTCATATTCATTTTAAAACACATCATTTAGTAAGACGTTATTTCAATACTCTGCTAAATCTTAACGAAGGACTTTATTGCCATGGCAACAACCAATGACATTCCTTGAATGGCAACTTAAAATTGAAAAACCGGCCCTTTGTGAACAATTACCGACAATATTGGCACACACTACCTACATGTAGTTATCATACTGTTAAAATCTCTCGACAATCTTCTCTCATTTGTGTATTAAATTTGACAACAAACGCAGCACTCCTGATTTTGAAACCTGGCGTATTTAACCCTCTTAATTCTATGTTGAACGATTAGTGTACTCCACGTCAGTCTTTACGCTGTAAACTGGCGGTATGATATCGCTTCCTCTCAAGTGTAAATCACTCTCCATTACACTCTGCCTTTCTGACGATGTAAATGACTCCTTGTAATGATACATTTTGCCATGTTAATCACGAAATTACCACCAGCGTTCCACAATACAATATTTTTAAATACTGTTGTAATTGCTGCAAATTACGTTATACACTCGACAATGGCAATTAAAAGGTTGGCTTCTTGTGTTTGGCCACTTTTTGACAAGTTGTAAATAATTTTTGTGTTAAGGGGGGTGTCTTCTGTTGTGTTCTTTTCACGAATTCTTATGTTGTTAATAACTAACCATTTGTCTTCTTCTTTTCATGATCTGCTGCGAATTACTGACGTTTCCTGCACAGTATGTAAGTAGACTTTAATTTCACATATTTTATTGTACTCATATTATTTTAAAATTGAAAGTAGGTGAACATGTGAAGATATATACATGTGGTTGATACATTGGTACATTGGATGCTTATACGAAATCGTACTATAATTGCAATGAATTGGTTTTTAGGAACGAGTTACGTTTTACCAGGAAATTTGAAGAGACTTTGTTAATTTATTTCCAAAAGGAACTTTGCAAACATAGTTTTTTTGTAGATAACTATATAACTTATTTCCTGCTGGGTAACTTTCAACGCATCCTACCGATTCATTTATCACTTTTTGAACTGTCAAATAGGTACTACGATTATGGGACGGAAAGCTGCGTTTAAAAAACATGTTAAAAACTTGAAAACTTTGAAAACTTGAACATTTTAAAAATTTAATTATTTTTATATTTTAAATATTTGCATTGTCTAACCGCACATAAGAAATTATAAATACTTAGTATACATCCATTTCGAAAGCAATATTTTAAGTTTCAAGTAAAAGAATTCGAATGATTTCTTCATTGCCTGGATGTAAATTGTGAAGTAACAATTGGAAGAGTTCGAGAGTCAACTATTGCTAGGTTATAAATCAGCGAGAGCGTCTATTAGCATAGAGTCTCTATCAGCCCCGGAGAACGTGGGAAGATGTGCGGGATGGCGACTGAAAGATGGACGTCCAGTGATAGTGCTGATAGAGAGGGGGGGGGGGGGTAACTGAGATGTTGGGGCTTTTTAACAGTTATTATGCGCGATCCTAACCTAATAGATTCTACATGCCGTACTTTTATTTTCATTTAGGTCCAGTTTTTCAATACCTACTCTGCTAAATTTTAAACAGTTGATTAGGACTAAATTGTCATGACAACTACTAATTGCATTCCTTGAATTACCGTTTAAACTTAGCTACTGGTTTTAGCAGAGCATTGAAAACCCGGCACATAGTGAAAAATTATAGGCTATTAACATGGTGGGTTGATTATAAGCGTCAAATTGCCAAATTACGTCAAAATAGGACCCGCAACAATAAAATGCTTTCATTGTAATTATTTGCACAAGGGAATATCACATTGAAGATCCTATTCTTCTGGTTTGTAATGTTATAATAAAATGAATAATATCTTAATTTCGAATAGAACGAATGTCACTTTTTAGATGGGTCTGTAGATATTGGTTGGTAATTTATGGTCTAAGAAATAGACGAGCCCTTAAAATAAGGGCTGAAGACGTTTAATTACAGAATTTCACGGCATTAGTAACATTTTAATGATTTGTTTAATAGTTCGAATTATTTTTATGGCTCATAAAAATGAGGTTTTCGAAACTTAAAGACAAGTAATAATTTTATCAAATGAGCTATTTAGGATTAGTACATTTTAATTGTTAGTAAAATAAGAAAGGAAATCATTTTAATTGTCTTGGAATAACATTTCCTGTGTCAACCAAATCGTGTAATATCTGAAAGTTTTCGGAGTGGTTTCGTGACCTGACAAAGGATCCTCATCGAGTCCTCGATATCGTTCATTCTTCGTTAGCGAGCCCACATTTCCAGTCAACTGCTTTCATTATCGGCCCTGTTTTTTCTGTCTGTGCATCAAGATTATGCATTTTTCATGACATCTGTTTCTAGTTTTTGCTTTCGATGTATTATAAAAACACGCTCACGAATTTGACTCGGGTAGGTGTGTCAATAGGTTTTCGGTCGTGAGGGCTTATTTTAAAAGTGTTTTCTTATGCACTGTTAACAACTTACTGGTCGTAATACTGGACACACAATTCTTGAAAAATTAACGATGGCTTTAAATAAAATTATATCTTGATCTTTAATTGTATTCATTATTTTTCGTGGTGTAAGGAGGGACTGTTCAAGTTATGACTTTTTTAATCTAATCCTTTACGGTAATGTAATTGGTATATACATAAATATTTAATAAATATGTATGTATTGTTAACTAACAACTCATTTATTTATGAAGAAAGAAATGTCTGTATTGCGTCAAATTAAACTGTTAAAAATGCAATTTCTACATATTAGTTTTCGTTTGTGAAGGATTCTTCCATAATGAAACAAAATTGATTGGATTGAGTATTGTTCATGTATTTATTTATTTGAATTGGCACTCTATAAACATTACAAAGACATGATCAAATAGGGAAAAAAATATAGTTACCTTAAAAATTACATACAAACACATTTCGCGTATGAAATTAACATATTCACTTTTAAAAAAAGGTTCAAAATAATAATAAAAAAAAACACAAAATTCGCGATTGCTCGTCAAGCAAAGCATCACCAACTGACTTGGGCTGTATGTACCTCGATGCCTTGCCTAATTATTTCTAAGTAGGTCCTGTAATCTGCTGTCTCTGGTCGGGTGGCGTCCCGCTGGGGCCCTCGCCCTCTCTTGCATTGTCTCTCCAACTCCAACTTCAACCACCATCGTGATTGGCCTGTCCGTTCTGTTGATCCAAGATATGTTTGTTTTCCTCGTGTTTCGCTTTGTCATTACCCCGGGGATTAGATTCCTCTCACTTATTATAAAACATACAGGGCGTTATATAATAATACGTTATTATTTATAAGCTTGGAATCAATTGAATACAACTTGGGCTGACGTGATGAATATAAAGACGGGATCAGGGCTCGAGATGAATCAACGTAAGCGAATTGGAGATGGATTTAAATGCTGCTCTGAATAGATTGAATCTAAGTAGTGTATTTAGAAGTATTATAAAGTCAAATCTTCCAATAATACCCAATTAATCGGATCTAGTTTATCATCAGTGGTCGCTTAATCTGTTTTTAAATATGGTTAAGAAGAATATTTTAGAGTAAATTGTCACTCGCTCGAGTGTAGATTTTATTTGTAATTTGAAACTTTTCATTTATTTTAGTTGTATGGTTTCTTACACATCGATGATCAGGGGTGGGTGGGTCTTGCTTGCCCCCTCCCCCCCATACACCGTGATTTGTGAATTTATTGCAATTTGGCTACCCTTTTTTGCCTGATCATCTCTTAAATTGGCGAGGTATTATGTGTAAAGTATAGATCAATTTTTTTTTGAAGTTTATGTTCCATTAGAACAATAATTAAACTGGATTATAGACCAGTCCAAAACGCAACAGAACAGGATAAATTCACAGAATTTCCGTGGGATTTTTGCCCAGACCCGAATAAATTCTAAGAGCTCTCCCCAAGCCCTTCAGTAAACTCAAGTTTCAAAATCGCCCCCCCCCCCCTTCCCTCCGAAATAAATGATGGAGACGTTCATGCAGTGTCCTTGAAACCACAAATTTACTCATGGGAAGTTAATTAATATGAAAAATGAATACTCTTAATTCTTCTTTTTAAAGTAGTAATAAAGTTCATAATGTATTAATATTCTTATTCTTAAAATCAGGTTAATTAGTGGTCTTATAAAACGTATACAATTATTTCGAGGATTAAAAGTAAAATGCGTTATCGCCGGATGCCAGGATTTAACTTTATATTCACGGATTTCGACGAATATTTCGCCCGCCGACCGAAATGACTGCAATAAACACTCGATCTCTTCCACGATCACCATCTGCCGAGTTAATCAAGACAATAAAACTCTGGGTTTAATTCGAGTATAGAAACTCCTCTGTTTCGTGCGCACAAGTTCGCACGCTCCGCTCGTCCGCCGCGGAGAATTGAACGCAGGAACAAGCGTGGCAAAGTACGCGCCCACCCAACCACAGGCCCCCTCATTAGAACCACCACCATTTCACGTTAATTGACATTCAAATTACGTGGGAGGCTTCGTGCTAGCAGCCAAGGACGGATTTTGGCAGACATTTAACGTGACGCGAAGAAAATTTGCTATGGAAGTATTTTAATTTTTTTATGGACAAGGCCAATGGACGGTAATTGTGATTGTTTCCTTGGCTACGGAGCTGATTCGAGGAGATGTGACAGAAGGTTGTCGAAGGCGTGACCAGAGAGATGACATTGTCGCGAGGACAAATAAGGATAAGACAATACACTGCTATTGGAAGATGTTCAAGTGCCCCCCACCTTCTCTTCTAGCGACTTGGATGTAAGCGGCATTCTATGGGCGGACTCTCGAGGAATTTTTAATTGTTACACGGCCATTGTCGTATGAGAAGACGGACTTATTTATATAGTTACACGGCGCGTTTTTAGAACGTTGGCTTTTGGAGACGGCGACTTGAGGGTGAGATTTGCATGAGAATTAGGCGCACCTGTCTAATTATGTTAGAGAAGCGAGCGTCTTCTTTTGACTCTTTTGGCCGGGTATATGTGGTTTATTCGGTTGGTGCGCCGATTCAGGTCACATAGTTTCTCGGATCGAGCTGAAATTTTTCGTATACCTGTTTGATTAGATGTAACAAAACGCGTAACACTACGTCGAACAAATTTTTGAATTGATTGAAATTAAAATTTGACCGTTTGTACGTACGATCATGTAATTTTTCACATGTCATCATGGCCAACATTTACCACATTTTTACAAATTTTCATCGAAGTTAGGTTCAGAACTTAAAGAGTTATTGATATTTTAAATTGTCAAAATGCATCAATAGATAAGAAAATGCACCATTGCCTATAGATTTCGTTTCAGAGTTACCTTTTTATTCGTTTAAGCAACTTGATTGCAATGAAAATCAGATAAAATTATTATTTTAGTATTCGAGAATTTCGGTCGAGGTGTTGCACATACCGGTGCTCGCTTATCAACGCGTTACACAGAGTTAGAGACGTGTCTGTGAAAGACACATCATGGTATTCGTTTGTTTTCTGGCGTGATTCTGATCGCGATCGCGGTCCAATGATAAGGGAACGTCGCCGGGACTTGAACCCGGCATCATTGCTCTTGGCGTGCGACGGGGGTGAATAATAAGAACTCAAAACAGTTCTAGTTTACGATTCTCTTGATAACTCGCGGACTGTTATTCCGGCCTTATCGGCGATGTCGATGAGATCGCGAGATTTCAGACGCGAATCATGCGAGAGAGTTTGCCGTTCTGAAGATAAGGCGGCCAAAATCGCCGCGACGAAGATTAAAATCAACCGAGAACGTTGTAATTCAAGTATTTGTTACGTGATGATGAAATAAACCGTTTGCCTAGTGTAATAGGAGAAGAATCTACATAAACAGGACATAATTTCTTTCGAGATTTCTTTTAAATTGTCAATAGTCCGCTTTGAGGCACGATAATATAAACTTTTTTCAATGACTTTTGCAATTCAAAAGTTGTTAAAACGCGTGGACATTCAACAATAGATAAAACGGTATTTGAAATAATCGGAGTTAGAGGTGAGCGCGTGACGTGAGTCACGCGTGACTCACGCGTGACTCACGACTTTTAGCGTGAGTGTGCGTGAGTGTGCACACCACTGCTATAAGTCGTGCGTGAGTGTGCAAAGTTACTGGTCACGCGTGAATCGTGACACGCGTGTCACGCGTGACCATTATTTTTGCCATTTCAGCTTTCCAAATTGGTTTTTATTTCGTGAAAAACAAAAAAAAATGCCCTGCGGGGCATGATTACTTTTAATTAGAAAAACAAAACATTGTCAACAACAGATTTCTGTGCATTTTGGCCAGGGCTTAGTGTTCAGGAAAGTTGCGATTGTTATTTCAAATTATGGACCCTTGATAAGCAAATTTAAATATTTTATGCATACTACCTAAGTTTATACCTATAAGAAAAGAGATGTAAAGGTGGTCCGTGGCCAAATTGCATTTCTCATGCTACACTTGACTCAACCGTTCTTTGTAAAAAAAAGAGCTGCATTGTGTATCAAAAATATGAGAACTGACTTAGAGGGACCTGACCTAAACAAAGTATATGATTTTGTAGTTATCAATGTGCGTGACTGTGCGTGAGTTGTAATTCGTGAGTGTGCGTGAGCGTGCATGAGTCCACAAGATTTGCTGCGTGAGTGTGCGTGATCGTGAGCGAAATGACTAACCCGCGTGCGTGAGTGTGCGTGAGTGGAATACGTGCCCGCGTGACGTGACCGCGCGTGAGTAAAAAATCACTCACGCGCTCACCTCTAATCGGAGTGTCTGAAAATGATTTGATAGCACCTTCAGAAAATCCATGCTAAAACTCGGCATTAGTATGTGAGCCCTCATTTCATTGATGAATCGATTGGCAAAGAACTATTACTATAATTGAAATGTATTAACTTACCATTTTATGTTTTGCCGAGTGTACCTCCAGTAATGGAACCCATTTAAAAAGAATGTATTCCCCTTCTCTCATGGTACATAGTAAATGATCGGCTCGACAGTGGTGCTGCGTTGTGGTAAAAAAATATAGAACGATATTTTTAAATAATCGTCGAAAATGGAATGAAAATTGTAACGTTCTCGTCTCTACTGAAGAAAGTACACTCCTGCAGTATTCCCTTGGGAAAGAAACGATGGCAGACCAAAAATATATTAGTTCAAAATCTTTATCTCCATTCTTATTACTTTATAAACGGCGTTCGTTTTTCCTCCGCGACATTTCTCGCGACTTCAATACAAGAATCTTTGTTATATTATCCCTGGACGGAATCTTGGTGCCAAGTCCTATGTACCAAGTAAGGCATAAATCCTGCACAGCGTAATGAATGACTCCTTCCATGCCTCATGTGTTATGTCCAATGTTTTACCTTTATAATTAGTAGTTTATGTAATCATGCCGTCCTCTGAAGGGATGTTTATCACAAGCTGATGAATTGTCTTGTTATTTTACCGGAGAATAGCGTGCGAATTAATTGGTTTACTATCTGCGATCGAGGCGATACAATGCGATATACGGCAGTGTGAACAACCTTTCGCCCTGTCATGGCGGGTTTTTTTAACCGGGGACAACTTTTACCCATCTGATAGGCAGCTTTATGAAAATACTGTTTTTATATTACAATTTATCCAAGTCCAGAGATCTTGAAGTGGGGGTTTCGTATTTGAAATTTTATTGAGACTGAAAATTGTAATTCCAACTAAATTGCAACATAACTTTATTCCGTTATAGAATTAACTATATTTACCAATAGATATCTTTACTACCGCGCTCTTACCATGATAATGCTTACCAATTCCTCTTTGTAAATGTTTTTTTTGCTTTATTAATCGTACTCGTACTCATAAGCTTTATTGAATTGCGAGGTTTTAATAAAGTTTTATGAAACAACCCCAGCTTTATATTTTTAAATTTTCCTAATTGTACAAAGCTTAATTTTGAGCTTTTTCCAAATTGAATTGAGTAGAACATTTATGTCTGAATTTTTTCTGCAAGATTAGATTTAAATTTTAAATTTTGATACAATCCTTTGACTAGATTTCATTAAAAAGTTAACGCGGGAGCTTTCCACTAATTCTTGTAACTGAAAAGTTGAGTTGATTTATCTACCAAAGCAGCCGTTTTTCTTGGACAAACGCACCTGAATTTATTGTTCTGACCTCTAATACCTGTGCGGCGTGATGTAAGGGCGGATAATTTGAACCGGTTCGGGACCGGAAGTGACGGCTGTAAACGACGCTGGCTGGCCGGTGTGATGTGTGAAGACTAGCAGAACTCGTCACGTCGTTGTCAGCACACAGCCCGAATATGGTCATTTGCTTTGGAATGTTTCATTACTGCCACGTCGTTAGGTAGAAATGGAAGGGTGTTATTTTCATTTTATGAGAGGACATTTTGAAAATGTGTTTAGGGCCAGTTTTCAACGCTCTGGTTAATTTTAAACAGTTGATTAGGATTGTATTATCATGGCAACAACTAAAGACATTCCTTTAATGACCGTTTAAACTTAACTAAGCAAACAGAGTATTGAAATACCAGCCCTTATAGGATCACCGAAACTTTTATGTAGTTTTTTTTAAATAGCATGAATATTACAAAACATATACTACAAAAATATTGATATCTCCAAAAAAAGACAGTATGCGTAAAAACAGCATCCAAGTCTAAAAAATAAAAGTAGTAGTAATTCCAAGTAGTAAAAAAATAATTATGCAACACCGGAAATGAGTAAATATAAAAATAGAGCTGAGTCAACACTTCCTTTCAAAAAAAAATGTTTAATCTCAACATATTATCGCTTTGTTTCTTGGTTTATTTGTAGTATTAGGTGAACTTAGATTGAAAGTGTTTGGACCGGCTGATGATGAGTGATTGTGACTGTGGTGCCTCCTCTATGTATCCTACCTATCTTGAGTGTGGTGCATCGTTTGTTCGCGCGTTCATGTCTCCTCCGTGCAACACCGGCTTATGTCGCGCAGATCGAACTGTTGGCAGTTGATGGAAGAACATTGCTGCATTCACGCGATTTCATTTTCCACTTGACACGGTCTTCTTCGGGTATTATTAAACTCTACTTATTCTTTATCTAATTATAACTGATTACATTGTTAAATAATATCCATGTTCAGCGACTCAGTGTATTTTTTATTTTTCTTAATTGTTTGCTTTTGTCGTTCTAATTTCATATCTACTGCTTGTTTACTTCATGAAATTGCATGCGAGCAGAAATGAACTTTATAAAGAAAAAGCTCTCCATTGAATAACTTTCTTGTTATTGTATTTGTTCGCTGTTCTTTTTTATATAAGTGATATTTATCTTAATCTCGTGTTTTATTGTGAATTTATCTCGACATCTTATAGGAAAATAGAAACATGGAAATGGAAGAAAATAGAACAGTTCAGAATATTGACTTAAAAATAAAACAATATCGCAGTTGCAAGATTTCATTCAAAACAAAATCATTATAAATAATCATTAAAAATTATTTTGTATAATGATATATCTTTTTGTATTGAAATATGTATTTTTATCGGTAGTCTGTTTTCAAATGACTACCCATTGCCAGTTTATTTTTAAGTGATAAATTACAAAACTCTCTCTGAATTCTCAAATGACGAGAAAATCTCTTGGGAACATGACAGTTCTGTGTGTGTATATTCTCCGATTGTCTCCAAATCCTTTCGAACAACTGTTTCGAACAAGCAAGTTACATTGTACTCTCAACCCACGAAAATAAGCTATTTAAAGATTTGTTCAGCGGCTTGGAAGCAGACAGACACGCATGTATGAAGGTCTCTGAATCCATGTATTAGTGGCAAAGACCGGTGAAATCGAATCAGCTAGCGTCTGCTGGATTTATGATGGACATGAAAAGGGACCACGATGGACGTAAAGGCTGCTGGAGCTATTGTGTTTGAGATGAGATGAATTACGGAGGAGAATGGATTAGGATCAATTGTTCGGTTATTATATTAAAGTGGACAGAATGATAGAAAGCGTTTGCTTTTGGTTTTGGATGGTCAAGATATTCTATTTCGTTTTGAGCCCAGTTGCGTTTTTTCTGCAATTTTCCACCACAACCACAATATTGAGTTTGCTAAGAGAAAATTTATATTTTTAGTTTTACAGAAATGGCAGAAAAGTGAATTTTTGTCGTCGATGTATTATTTAAAAAAATCTAGTTTCGATTGTAATTTCGAAACTATTTCACTCTTACCTAATTCATTCATATTTTCATTTAATGTATCTATAAAATATAATACCAAACATCTTAACGGATTTAATATATGACAAAAGCAGTTTTATTTCATATTGAATGTGGCTTATAAATGTGGAGAGCGTATAAATAGAATCTATGGTCTTCCTTGAAGATGTCCTTGCGGTCCAGCGACACAGCCTCTGCAGAGATGAGATCACATCTTGTATCAGGCAGATTGGTCCTGGCATACTAATTCCACGTCCAGCTGAACCGGAGAGACTTATTGTAGATTCATGCGGGCTAAAAGCAACAACATGATGGGCAGCATTTTGCCAAAACTCTGGCATAATTTCAGTCATTCCTGGAAATGCAGACAATAAACGGTATTAACTATTTTTTAAAGTATTTTCTTGTCGTACTCGTACGTAATTGTGTCTAATTTTTAGTGATATATAGAGATCGTATAAAGAAATCTCTTCAGTGTTCTGTACAGAGTAGGGGTTATTTTTTCATATCAATACCAATATTAAAATTTGTTTAATCCAAAGTTTCTTTACATCAAATTGGGTACATAAGACAATATTTTTTTTCTGTTTTAACTTGTTTCACCTTCTAAATATTTCATAAATTTTTCCCAATTTGTTCAAACAACTTTCGGCTTTCACTAATTCTTCAGATTTAAAACATATTCAAGAAAATTATTTAATAATTTGTAAAGTTTTATTTCGTCATTGAATCTCCATATCTTGGCTAACAAAGTTAAATTCCTGTAAAACTCGTTTGTATCTTGGTCCACGTCACCCATCACACTGGCATCAGGGCAAGGCGTAGAGGCACCTCTAATCTTCGACTATCATCGCCAGTTCTATTAGATTCAGTAGCAGGTGGATATATCATGATTCCTTCATAAATGTTGTTCGCTGGACACCATCACACCTGGCCGCTGCGCCTCGGGCAACACCCGTCAGATGGCGCTCAAGTCAGTTCACCGCGAAAATATTTCAAAAAACGTTCTATTGTTGACAGTGTCTTGAGCAATGACCATCAGATGGAGTTACTGTCGCCTCTCGGAGTAATAATAGAATGTTTTGTAATAATTGGGATTCAAATTTTAGCTCCATTAAAAAATCTGTCAAAGGATGACATGTTTTGAATTAAACATTTCTGTGTCGATAGAACGGTCGATGAAAATTTTGAGAAAGCACATTTACTTACATTCTATACGTTCCGAAAGTAAGCATGAAAGGTGCACAAGTTTATTTTTTAATACTCATCTGTTCCCTTGTATTTTCTTATACTTTTCGAATTGTTAGAGACTCTATTTTGTTTTCTTCTTTGGTAACACACTTGATTCTCAATAATGTCATTCTAAATACTCACACACATTGCCAGACAATGGTGACATTTGCATAATAGAAATTCCACGGAAAGATTAATTAGGGTATTTTAAAAAGTGTGCAGGATACTATTTGCATGAATGCATGTTCAAATTACCGTATGCACGCACGTTGTTCATACATAAGACAATTAAATTTAAACAATAACAAAGAAAAAAACATCCGTTCTTACTTACCGTATTAATAAAATTAGCTCACAATAAAAAGGAGCTGTTTAAACTCTTGTGTATTTTGAAAATTTCGTCTTCAAAAGTAAATAATGTTTTTTCACAAAAATCCAACAGATCCATTTTTTTTATTAATTTAAATAACAGTATAATAAAATCTCAAGTTTACACTTTTTCCAAGACAACACCGTTAATTTTAATACTTGTGCCTATGCATGTTTAAAAATGCTCTAAATTCTTGATTTTTAGAATGCGGAAGAAATCCGATTGATTCTCCTCCAAAGAATAATTTTCACACAGATATCAAATTCCAAACATCAATTAAACATCTTTTTAAGCCGTCAATTAAAGAAAATACATTATCCTTACCAACATTATTAAGTACCACTCAATTCATACAAGTCCTCACCTTCTCAACTGTTAGCACTCCATAAATAAAACATATTAGTAACAAAAAAAGAAGTAAACCTCATGTCACAGGCCAGTGAAATCGTCACTAATGGCCACTTAGTTTGTGTCTCAATTAAGAGCAGCGTGGAGGGGGAAGGGGGGGGGTTATCCCTGCTGTCTCCGGGTTTTGCATGAGCTGCAGGGGCTGTACACTGGATGAAACTGTAGCACTATATGTAACAGCAAACTCTTGTAGTTTTACTAATGCATGTTCGCGGTATAGTCGCTGCCGAAGAGATGTATGCAGTACACTCGGTGGCAGAATTAAGTGCTTTAAGGGGATTGGATGAGACGGGATTTTGTTTTTCTTCAGACGGTTTTATATCTTTGACTAAATTTAGAGAAAATCGTACTGTATAGAAAACAGAAAATCCTGTAAAAGGTAGTATAAATGTTTACAAACTACGAATTTAATTTTATTATTTCGAAAAATTTATTTTGCTAGTCATTACGACCAACACTTTATCAGATAATACAAATTTTCATTCACAGCAGTCAATTATAGCTTATTTTGAAATAGGCGTAAAATTAAGTTATCGAAAAGTAATTGCACCGCACCTTCATTCTAGATTGTATAGATGCTAAATTATAGATGCTACTAAGTTTTTTTGCTACTTTTAGTTTTAGTCGAATTTCGGTTCGAGGTGTTGCACATACCGATGCTCACTTATCAACTCACTGTACATAGCGTTTTCCTACTTACTTCTTATCTTGTTAACCTCGACAGTCTTCTTTCTGTCGTTGTTTACTTCAACTTCTTTCCACTTTAATGCAACATTCCAATTAATTAAGTGCGCTAATGTAATTTCAAGACTTCCTAAGTTATTCGCATGGCATTTTGAATGATATCCACGTATATCCTGTTGTCTCGGGGTTAGCTACTGTAATGTGTAACCTAAATACAATTTCCATGTCGCAGCAATGCAAATGACTTGTTCTTCCTTGTCCCCCCATTACCATACATTAGTCTGCATTACTTTATTATGCGGTGGCCTCTCTGCTTGATTGAAGATCGGTGATTAGTTACTGGATCATTCCGACGCGACGCCTTATTTCCTCTCTAGGTCGTCTTTATCAGGCGTTTTGTGTGTTTCTGCTTTCTAGTTGATAATTAACAATGGTTTATCTTTAGTTTATGAAAATACATGATTAACTTTTGTGAAAAGAAAACGATATTATGGCGAGGACCACCATTCCATGAAACTGTCAATTTTTTATTTATTTATTGAAAGTTGAAAAGATGAAAATCTATTGTGACCAATGCAGTGTGAAGACACTTTTGTACGTATAAAATAAGATTTTTTCTGATTACCCAGATGGGGTGAGTCTATAAATAGGTACTGCACATTTTATTAAAAATACTATCTTCGGTATAGGATTTGAACCCACTATCCTACGATTTCCGGTTCAGTGCTGCACCGCTGAGCTACTTTGCCTTTCAAAATTGAAGTGCTTTTAAAAATTTAAATAAAATTTGCTACCACTGTTAATCATTAAATTCGTGATAAACTATGAGTAGATTCAACAAAAAATTGTTCCACAAATACTATCGCCAACAAGGTATACTCGGCCAAACATAAATTGATCGTTGATCAAATTTGATTGACTGAAAAATGTTAGATCGCACCATCATAAGTGAGTCCAAGCGATCTCCTTGTCTCACTCTAGTAGGTGACCCCACATTTCAATGATAATAACAAGCTTTGATTGGTTATGGGACATGACCAGCAGTCATTCAAATTTGATCAACAGATCAAATTTTGTTTGGCCGAGTGTACCTACGCATTCATTAGAAGACAGTCGAAATTTGGGGTTTTAAAAGTATTAGTACAGTACGTAGGAGTCAAATGTCATGGTCATACATCTATATTTACTGTAGAAATTACTAAGAATTCTTAGATAAATATGCAGCCAAGATACATGTCATTCGACATACTTACTATTTGCCAAATGAAACATCCTAAAATCATAATTCTCATGAAAATAACCCCTTCACCGCTGGCTTACCAGGAATCACGTCATCTAGCAGACAATCCCCGTGCGTGATCACGCTCGTCACGCACGTCACGCACGTCACGCGCGTGTCGTCGCGTCACGATCGCCCAATCAAACTCGTCGATTTTGTCGGCGCGATTCGATAATCGATTGACGCGAGTTATCGATAATCTGGCGGCGTAATGCGACACTGATGCGCTCGGAATCGATAAAACTCATCGATAAGGCGGTGAATGCTGACAAGGGTCACGTGATCGGAGCGTGGTCAGGCCTGATGACAACTGATGGCTGATTAAAGACGTAAATAATAGAGGATTTTATCCGATCTCGGTGCGGCTTTGTTCGACGTTGTGTTTTGTAGTGATTTTTAATGCTGATTTGAGTTGGCGAATCAGATAGGAAATTATTGTGTTTTTTTGTTCTCGATTTAAAGGTCAGTGAGTTAAGTTTCAATTGAAAAGTTGATTTGTGAATTGGTAACACAACTGATCTAAAACTTTATGTCGGATGCCATCGCATTTTCGCCCCCTGGCGTTTTGACATGCTCTTACCTAATTTTTGACACTACTCTTTGGGACATCTTTATTGTTCTCAATTTATATTTAAACAGTTTAGATAGTATAATATAAAATATTTACAACACAACACAGTATAATAATAACAATCGCATGCCATAATTGCCGCATGCGTGCGAATCTTTTTATTTGGCCTTCCAATAGGTTAGGTTTATCATTATATTTAAATATCCTATGATTGTGTGAATTCGAAATATACCTTCATGCAATTTTTTCTCGAGCGTTTTCGTACCATGATCCATATCTTTAATTCTGTGCCTTTATAGTTTCATAGAATTTTGTTTTAATTCTCTTAATCTAGTATCACGAAATGGCGGATATATTAAATATATTATAGCGGGCCAAAATCTTCTAATCTAGCAATTTAACTGCGAAAGAAAGTGTAGCTAATTTACCGTAATAAACATGGTTCCGAACAAGCTTGATAATTTCTTTTGTTGTGAGTTATTGCTGAAATAAGTCAGTTGGCCGACGAATATTGCATGGCTTAATCACATATTTAGCTGTTGCACAAACTATCAAGTAAGAGAGGATAATGGCCGACGGGCATGAACCATAAAAAGAGTGTAAACTTCAATAATTGACCAATCACTGTCAGTGGAATCTAACTTATTGAGATAATTATTAATAATGTGGGCTATAAGTCTTGCATAAAATTCTGAATGGGTTTAAAAATGGCGCTTTCTCGTTTGAAGATAGTTGCTGATCCCGGAGGAACAAGAAGATTCTTGAAAAAGTATGTATTGCTGGAATTATCATGTAATTTAATTTCAGTACATTTGAAAAATCAGTGCAAATAATGGTAAAAGAGTCATTTTGGAGGAAAAACGTCAGTTTTTTGGAACATTTTGGAGGAAAAACGGATGAGTGGTGATGTCGTTTTTACGAACCCAACAATAATGTTGGCTATTTCAATTTTATAACATAAAAGTCACGCTTTTACGGTTTTCAAATTTGACAATGTGTCACACCTTTAAATTCTATTTCCTGAACAGTATAACAAAAATGCTAAAACAAAAATGTCAATAAAAACTTTTCTTTGAAGTTCACTTTTTTCAGAACTTGTAAAATTATCGTTATAATTTTTTCAGTAAAAAAATATGTGACATTGGATGTTTTTATAAAAGAAATATGTTACCTATCTATGTATTCAGTAAGCGTCTGCATTTCAACTCCTGCAAGTATATAAAAGAAAGAAGCCATATATTTCAGTTCTGTTCGCAAATACAAATGTAACCAAGACAAAGTATTCGCCATTGGTTTCGATAGCTCTATTCTCGCCGAATATCGCGGAATTTCTCCCGATAGTTCGCGATCTCTGCGTGTGATAACGCGGCGCAAGAAAGAGGCCTCGGATTCTGCGGCGGAGTCACAAATCTTGTGCAGTTACATCGCGAGATGGCTCGCGGTAGATTGTCGGCTGCGAATGTTCGACCGACAATTAATAGCGGCGCAGGACGATCTGCATGCAGTGGGTTCGATTCCCAGCGAGGGGGAACAATGTGTTTTGTAATGGTTCAAGATGTAATGAAATTTCACTTTGACTTGACTTTTTTCTATGCTTTATTCCTTCTGTTATGCTGCAAAGAATTTCGTTCCTGTGATCAAGCTGAAATTTGCCTCGCAGATATACAGCCATTATAGAATATTATCTGATGATTTTTTAAAGAAAATCTTCTGATTGGTGAGAAGTAAACATTATAAAAATTTCAATACCTAATTAGTAGTTACAAACAACATCTTTGCCTTCCACTCTCACATCTGATCATCATTACTCACAGCCTTCTCATTTACTGCAAACGAGAGTTGACAGTTAACAGCTGATTACGTGTCAACGATTATATAATTCCCATTTCATCTAAATTTCAAACAATTAGCATCTAATTTCTTTACATAAATCGCATATAATGCATGATTTAGATTATTTTCACGATTCATTATAATAACTGAAATGAAATGGGGTTTTATCGTGTGGGAAACAAACTTTATTTATGCCGACGTTTCGAGGTCCGTGGTGATCTCTTTTTCAAGGCAAAAAGTACAATAGTTTAAATGTCAAAAATTAAAAAACAGAGAAATACACAGCATGGATGATTCCAAAAAATAAAAAGAGACATCTAAAAATGTCAGCATATAATGCTGCCTACATATTGGTCGCATGTGTCATGTGGTATTTGACGGGACCCTCTAGTGCCGAGTTTGATGCCTTGTGATATGTGTCATGTGGTACATGACGGTGTTGAGTGTTGAGTTTGACCGATGTCTTGTGATCTGTTTCAGACGGCGTTGCATTGGGCGGCGAAGCACAACAACGAGCACATCGTGCGCCTCATCGCCGGCACCTACAAGGCCAACGTCGACGTCAGGACGGTAACTACAACTATCACATGTCATTCGGGAGACCCGGCGTCGCGGTGCCTGAGTAGTCCAATCTCCCAAGCATGACAGAAGTGTTCAATTATTTCAGCTACCAAAAGCTCATACATTGGTGTCTCATTTCTTGATAACCACTATGGACATAAAGTCATAACTGTACCTTAGAGGTAGAAGGCCCGTAGTCAATTTCAATGATTCTTTTGGTGCCTTTGCCCAATATTTTTGTAATGGTGACACGAGCGATTTTGTAAGAGAAAATCAACTTCATTACAACTGCAGTATTTCACGATGCAGTGTCGTGAAAATTGACTTCCGGCATTTTGCTTAATACAATTTGTGAAGTAAATTTTTGGCTGCACATGACCCGTTTACACCATTCGGGCCATTTTCTTCGGTATCTTCGCAGACATGGAAACATTACAGTATAGGTAATCTTGCTTGACAAATTTTAAATTACAGTACAATTTCTCCGTCTATTATTTTGTCGTAGTATTCGCTTATGTTTTGAAAACGACGACCTCTCCACTGCTCCGTACTCGTGAATGAATGGCTGTGACTCGCTGTCTGATGATTTATCATGGTTTAATGAAGTGGCACGAAGGTGTCTCAGTTATTTCCACGTTACGCCGCTGTGTAATGGGTGGCAGCAGCTTGTGTATACATTAGCTGTTTAAAAGGGGGGTAGTGGGGGGGGGGGCAATTGTCGTCAAATGCGAGGGAGCTTAAACGAGGGACACCCAACGTTTATATTGCAGTAAAAAAAAAGAGTTAACGAGATCCGTTTTTTTATAGGTGTTTTATTTGTTAGTGTTTTTTTCCAGAATTATTCACATCATCCTTGTCGTATAAAAGTGGTTTTTGTAATCTTTTAACAATTTGTGCGTATTTTGTTAATCTCTGTTTAAGTGTTTCTTCATTTATTTGTCCTGTTTTTATGCATTTTAAATTCAATTACTGAATACATCTGTATATATATTTTTTCGAAAATCACCACAAAACTCTGTCATCAATAGCTCGTAATGCTACTAATTCATTCATTCTCTTGGTCTACAAGTTCAACACAAATCACGCTTCAACTTGTTGTTTCTGCCAAATTGTCCAACTCATTGCTGATTTTATTAAAATAGCGACGATTAATGAGGAAGGCCAAGGAAAGAAATCTTTCAAATTGCCCAATGCCAAAAACAACTCAAATGATACATTTTAAAAGAACTTTTGTAAAACCTTTTGATTGTATAAGTATATTAATTAACTTGTTTTCTGTTCTGTTTCATGCCTTCTTCTCGCTGGACAAACGGACATCATCAGAATGGGGTAAGTGACTTTTAAAGAGTGTTTTTCTTCACACCAATTCCTCATAAATGAATCAGCTGAATCATCTTTGCCTCCAGAGCTAAACACCACATTTTAAACCTCACTTCCGTTGTGATTGTCTCAGTACAAATCTAAGGTGATAGTCGAGATCTGTTTTTTACACGAATATAATTGTCACGTAATCCTGCCACTGAATGGCACTCCCGGAGCGATCAGGACCTCCCACATTGCGCAATCAGGATTAACTTGTAAAGCCGTCCTGAACAAAAATACTATCAGTCTGAGTAGAATGGACGACAATCTTATATCAATTTCATAAATAAGAATATACAATTGGTGATCACGTTGAGACTTTGTTTATCTTTGAACTTTATCTTGTTTGTTGGATGCTTACGAAGTCTTCAAGACCACAGATCTTTGAATTATGTCATTCTATTCATATGATAGAGAATGAAAATGAGTTTTAAAACGATTCAGTAGCGTTTTGATTTTGAGTGATTTCTAAAGGAATTTAATAGATTTTCAAAAATAGCTCTATCTTCATTTTGTAAGTCGTGTTGGATGACATTGTGTTTATGTAGTTACACAGTGTGTTGAATTAATCTATTGATCAAGGAATAATTTAAGAAATTAATACACAGCAATAGGACAACTAATATGTGAAAACAGTAGTTGAATAATTTAAATTGAAGAAATTTAGGACTTTGGACTGAAATCAACTTAGGAATATGATGAATGTACTTGAAGAATATGTTGTGACATGTTTGATTCAAAACTAGATTTTGAGTCTGATTCAAAACATTGATCCATGTCTCAAACAATAATTAAATATTTTTTAATGTTTCCTAGTTTGAATCTTCATTTTCGAATGTTTTCTAGTTTGAATATTACAATTTAGTTTAGAATGTTTTCTAGTTTTAATATTACATTTTCGGATGTTTTCGAATTTGAATCTTAAATTTTCTATAAAATTTTCAAATGTGTTATAGTTTGAATCTCACATTTCTGAATGTTTTCTAGTTCGATTCTTACATTTTCGAATATATGTTCGAGCTTTCCACAAAGTTAATTTCTCAGCGTTTATAAACTTTCTTTATGTCAACCGAATTGATAGTGAATTTATGAATTATTGAAATAGTTCTCACATAAAACTGACGCTATATGAAAACGTTCAGGAACATCCTCATGTCAACCATACATTTCACAAGTTTCATCCTGCGTTTACATATTTCACGATCTTACGCCACCATAAATAATTCCTCTCCAAACAAATATGGACAATGAATAATATTCTTGTTCAAGCTACTTGTTTTGACGTATGTTTTACATATCCGTTGAAAAGCATAGCAATATATTTCGACTCTACCTTTTCTCCCCCTCGTAAGAAAATGTCACTAGAATACCCATAATTCATTGTTGTTGTCTTGCGCGCGTGCGCACAACTATATATTACATCTCCATATAACAAATTACTTGTTATCAATCAGTTTGGCTGCGAGCTGGTGTTATTTATGTTCACTTGTTCTCTTCTTTGATTCGGAGCTGTGCCGGTGGAGATGAGAGGATAAGAAGTGAGGTTAGAGGGATTGTTTGTGATGCTGTGTGATAACATGAACCGCTTGTTGCTAGGAGGAAAAATATGCGAAAATTTAAGAGGACGGAGAAAAATTGAGATTCAGATGATGGTTTCGTCGATTTAGTTGAAACCACAGGCCTACAAGTCATGGCTAGACAGAGAAAATATTTCGTTATGATCAGAAGGCTCAACCAAGTTTATGTTAAAATGTAAGAAATTCGTTGAAAATTGGAAGGAAATTGGATACTTTTGAATTTCAAAATTTAAGTTGCGAATAGTACAACTATTTATTAAAATTACATAGGTATTTGATAGAATGCAAACATCTATTGAAATTAGGGAAGATGACATCAATAGACAACATCATAAATTATCTAGTTAGCTCTGCTTTTCAAAAAATTTCATATGCAGTACCGTGATCCAAGTATCTATTATGGTTTTTCAACAATGGATCATAACCATAATAGATACTTGGATCACGGTACTGCATATGAAAATTTTTGAAAATCAGAGCTAACTAGATAATTTATGATGTTGTCTATTCTTGCATAAAATGTCTTTCCTGAACTATGGTGTTAAATTTGAAAAACGTCTGTCAAAATGATCCATTTCTGATTTAGCAATGAAATGGCGCACGAATGCCACATAAAGCAATTGATATCTTCTTAGAAACGAGCAATCTCTATTATTGATGGCGTCGATATTTTACTACCCCGTGTAACCTCACCCTCAACACTTTCCGATGCACCCTCCACGGAACATTTCTCAGGAATCCACCCTAAAAACTTTATCTCCCTTTTCACTTTATAATAAATTCCATCTTTAAGAGACAAGCGAACTCCCGTTCCGATATATAAAACTAGATGTACACCGTCGTCTTCGTCCTGTTTTTAATATATCACAATTTCATAATAAGTTGCTTCTTTCTTCGCTCGTAACTGCTGGCGCCAAAGCATTGTAAAGTTTTCAATGCATGAATGAATAATAAGCTTCACATAGGGCGCCTAATATTGCACGTTGGGCGCCACTTGTCGCTGACGTCGTTTATTTCATGGCGGATGCCGTCGCGACGCTTCTCGAGAGTTTATTAAGAAGTCGGATGTGTTTTATTCGCTGCTTGACGAGGGGTGGGGGAGGGGGAGAGGGTTAATAATGGCGTTCTCATCTTTTTACAACCGCTTGGCTTTATATTTGAAGGTTAAAGGGGGAGGAGATCGTAAGAATTTGGTTATTTAAAAATTGTTGGAGTTTGCAAGTTCCCATTTTGATTCTTTTTTATTATCAATGGGGTATTTTTGCAAAGTGTTATGGTGTTATTATATAGTTTAATTAATGAGAATTTTGAATGATTTGGTATTTTACACCGTTTTTAAGGCTGTTTGAGTGACATCACGTGACAACCTTACACTGAAAAGATCAGAGTTTATTTCCTTATTCCAGAAGTGATTCTTCAACTCTTGTGAGGTCTTATTTACCAAAATGTCGTTAAATAAAATCTGAAAATATTGTACACAAAATTACACAAACGAGTATGAAAGATGTGAAAGGAATTTTGGAGAGCATTTCGAGAATTTGAAATCAAACGCAAAATAGAGTGTACGGAAAATAAATTGTGGTTTATACTTGGTTTTCTCATAATTTTGATAAGTTCTATTAAACGTTCGTAAAATGTGTAAACCCATGTTGAAAAATAAAGCAATTGTACAATTTATTATACTACCTGATATTATTTTCGTTGAGGATGAGCAGAGTAAATTTCGATAATATTTTAGTACTAAATCGGTCTCATTGAATAATCATTAATATCCCCCAAAGTGTTAATTTCTTCCTCGTCATGGGCAATGAGTCGACCCTGGTTACGTATTCCCGATGATGAATTGAGTTATTCCGATGCTCCCGGCGAGCCAGGACTAGGCAGGTGTCGTCCGATCCTGCACATGCAGATGTCAACAGGCCAGCCCACTCGCAGGACTAATTTGAAAATTGTCGTCGGACTCCCAAACAAGATAATCTGTCCTTTCTCTTGCATAATGAATAACTCGCGGCTCATTTCACATGATGATCAAGATAGTGGAATTATTAGTTCGTAAGAGTTCTTAGCAGACGTCGAGTTTGATTAGATGTCAGTTATGTTGTTTCAAAACTGCTTCTGTTTCTTGGAAAACCGATAAGCATTTATTATTTCTTGAGTTATTGCTTGGATGAAAGTCTTTACGAATCAGCATACCGAATTTTTGTTTATTTATTAGATTGCGAACTAGATTAAAAAGTTATAGCTGCGAAATCTGTAGGCAAATTTGTAATTTGTCTGTAATGACTTGTACAAAATGAGACAATTTCAACATTTACCCATTGAAAACTGAATTACAACTGAAATGTGGAAAATTTAAATTTAGGGAATTGATTTTGTTTAGAATTATATATTTTATTCTGCTCTCAATTATGTTATGCATAATCTCTCCTTATGGTGAGATTAGGAGATATAGTTGTTTTCCTAAATATCAAAATAAATGTTTACCGAACTGATACATTTTTGAAAAATCATATCAAATTGCAACAATCGTTGGAAATGGCAGAATCCAACTTATTTAAACAGGCCGTTATACGCTCTAGGCGCTTTTATTACGAATAATAAATTTGATACTATTGAATTGACACAATCTGTTCCTACTACAATAATTCTTAATGTAACTTCTTGAATTCATCGTCACACCTCGCTCTGGTCCAGCCTGGATGATATTGCGCAAGTGTCACTGTGACAAGCCATGTAACACTTCTACCCTTCTTTAAAACTGTTATTGCGTTTATTAAATTTCACTCGCACCCCATCCCCCCCTCCCTCGCTACAAACTTTAAACTCAGATTGCGTCGGCAGATGTGCAGAAGTCCCGTACAATATGTGGTCTGTACGACGCCGTCGCTAAGAGTCGACGCCTCCATATCACAGATCAAGTCCATGTTGCATTTAAAATGAAAATTTAAAATTGGTGTTTCGTTTTTTTTCTGCAAGGGATGAGTATGAGATTGAATTGTTCTTAGATATTGAACATTTTGTCGTGACATCTGCGTAGGGGGGTGGGAGGGGGTTTTGGGAAGGGGGTGGTGACTGGGATTGCAATTTGTCTCTTGCGCTGAAAGGGGTGGGGAATCATTGGTTAATCCTTCATGGCACTTGATAATGTTAGGAGGAGGGTTATAGAGTGCAGTGAATGGATGTTCGGGAATTATAAGATTTACTGATTTAGAGTTTGAAATGACATTTGTATTGGCTGAATTGATACATAATTCTTACATTTATTAATGCTGACAGTATGTTTGCAATTGAAGGGTACAGAGGAAGCACGCTATAAGTCATCATATAAAGTTTTATGTTGAAACTAGAATCTATCTTTACATCTCGATATTTAAATTGTTTTCTTTCATGCCTTTGTGGCAATATTTTCTAAAAACCGAGGGAATATTCTGAAAGCTTATAAAAATCACTGCAACATGACACCTTAAACTATTTTTTTTAAATGGACGTATAGCGTTCTTTCTTTGTACCTTTCATTGTAAAATAGTTCGCGCTGGAATTAAATAATTAAAAAAAAAATTAAATAAATCACATTCTAAATTTAATTGTTGATATAATTTCATAATTATATTTTATTAAACAAAAATATGTTATATTTATTATATTACATTTATTATGTAATATTATATTATAATAATTTAACTGCAATTTGAAAAGAATTTAGTCCCTTGTAGGATTCGAACCCATGTCCCCTATATTGCATCACCCCATCTGAAGTCATCAGAAAGAAATAACATTTCAATATGATTTATGTGCGCCACGGAGCGAGCTGGCTCAGGGGTATCACTCTGTACTTGAACTCCGCAGGTCACGGGTTCAATTCCTGCAGCCGTCATTCTTGACTGAGGTTTTATGTGGTTTCCTTCAGTCTAAAGATAAATGCCCCTTAGAGTTCATGACCGCCTTCTTCCCACCATCCATCTAATCATTCATCCCTCGTCATTAGCCTTTCTACAGAACAGTGGCTGTAAAAACACCAGTGAAACATAAGTTACAATGTTC
The DNA here is from genome assembly GCA_934045905.1 of Leuctra nigra. Lineage (NCBI taxonomy): Eukaryota > Metazoa > Arthropoda > Insecta > Plecoptera > Leuctridae > Leuctra > Leuctra nigra. The sequence continues at coordinate 15,498,044 of OW203764.1, read as the reverse complement.
GCTGTTGTTGCAGGGGTACACGGCGCTTCACATCGCGATGCAGTACAACCACGAGAACATCTACATACTGCTGGTCAAGGGATACGGTGAGTACCGGGTCCACATCTTGTACCGAGCGCATTGTCAACTGCACCAGGATGAATGCAATGAAGAGAAACTACTAACCCCTGGGGACCTATTCGATAACTTTAAAATTCCCAATTCTGCTGGAATCTGGTTCACTGTCATATGGATTAACATTGATTGGAATCAGATTCTAGCAGAATGGCTGAATGGATTATTTTTAAATTATAGAATAGGGCACCTGGTCAGCTGACAATGAGCTGGATATCTTGAAAGAAGGAGCGTCAATGTGAACCTAATGACACAAGCCACACCCTTATCTTGATTCGAGTTAGTCCCTTTACTTATTATTTAAGTTACACGACTATACCATTTAGTGTAACGCATTGGTAAGCGAGCTCTTGTGTATTGCATACAAATTAATTTACTCTCATGTTCGAGAGCTGGTAAGAGTTTCTAAATTATAAATCTTGGGTTGTAAAAAATGATTTACAATATTAGGTAGATAAGCTTACAAAACTTAAAAATTATATTATATGTCAATAACTCTGTAAGTTGTAACTGATATCTTTGAAAATTTAAAAATATATGTAATTTAGGTCCTGACCTTGAAAATACAACTTGATTGGAACATTATCTCTTTCAACAAATCAGAGGATTTTGTTATAATTAAGTGAACTGCAATTTGCAAACCACTTTCCAATGCAAAATTTTCGCTCATTTAGAAAAACAGTGTAACTTGTATCTTAGCAACAACAGTAAAAAAAGCAGAACAAGAGCTGAAGAAGTGAAACAATACTTAAAAATTATTTTAAAATCTTGTGTGGGCAATGGAAAATTATACGTGGGGGGTATTTGGTTTTTTCTGTCTACCAGTGTAACTTATTGCTATTGGTGTATTTCAGGTGCGGACCGAGACTTGATGGACTGGAGCGGACGCAAAGCACGGCAGTACCAGACCAACCAGGACACTTCCGTCTCCGCCGATACCTTCCGAAGTGAGTCTCATTCGGGCGCGACGTACGGTCCAACGTATCCAATGGAGGTGGACACGTCGCACAAACACCATCACATGAACAAGCTTACCTCGCTCGTTGCCAAAGACAGCTTCTTGCGCAAGAATTTGACTGCCACTTACAGGCGGAGAGCCAAGCCCGAGTTCCCTCGACTCTGAGTTCTCGAGGCTCTGAGTTCATGAGGCTCTGAGTTCTTGAGGCTCTGAGTTCCTTCGACTTTGAGTTCTCGAGGTTCTGAGTTCTCGAGGCTCTGAGCTCTCTCAGCTCTTGAGTTCTCTCGGCTCTGAGTTCCCTCGGCTCTGAGTTCTCGAAACTCTTGAGTTCTTGAGGCTCTGAGGTCCCTCGGCTCTGAGTTCATGAGGCTCCGAGTTCTCGAGGCGTCCAGTTCCTAAAGCTCTGAGTTCTCTCTGCTCTTGAGTTCTCGAGGCTCTGAGTTCAGGAGGTTGAGAGATGTCGCTGGAGGTTTTCACCACTTCTTCAAATTTATTTGCTATCATTACTAGTTGAAAGAATTAAATGCTTTACATAGAAACTTTAATTACATGAAATTATATGCCTTTTGATGCATACCGGAAGGCAAACTCAAATATTATGGCAGATGTACAGTTTGTTTTTCCTTTGTTTGAACTCTCAACAGATGGAGCCACAGTCAGTTGTTCTGCTAGGCCGAGAAAGACAACATTGCAAGGTGAGCGCGCAATGAAGTCTTTCTCGGCCTAGCAGAACAACTGACTGTGGCTCCATCTGGTGAAAGTTCAAACATAGGAAAAACGAACTGTATCATTTAAATATTATTTCAAAGTTATATTACCGGATTTTATTTGGTGTAGATTGCTATTATTGAAAGGTCTATTTATTCACTTATTGGGAGATTGATTCTAAGATAGAACGTAATTTGGGAAAGAGCACCTAAAACAAACCTTCTAAAATATATATATTTCTACATACAAGAACTACTGGAAATTTCAAGATTCAATCCCAAACCTGAATATCAATTCAGAGCTTTGTCCACTGTGCTCTCGGTTTATATTACTTTCCACAAGTATTTATCGCTAACTAAAATAAATATATAATAAATTTTACTTCCGAGTGGTGAAAATCCCAGTGATGTCTTCTCCATACATAAGGTTGTTCAAACTAGAACTGATAATAATTAGTAATTTCCACATTACAAGCTTAATATCTTCATTTACAATTAATGGTGATGGATTTCAGTTATTAAATAAGCTTTTACAAGTATTTTACATTCTAGATTTACCAAAGTATATCAGGGAATTTGATTCCTTCGTAGTTGTTTTAATGACTGTTCAACTAGTTTGAGCAACATTACATTTAAAGCCCGATTTACACGGTCACATTTCTTGAACAACTTCTGTGTCACATTCCCAGTTTTCACACAATTTTGCATTTACACGAAGCAACTTTCTGTCACCCAACTTAAAACATGTTCTAATTTCCTTCAAGAAATGTGACAAAGACTGTGCCAAAGACTGTGACATAGAAGTTGTTCAATAAATGTGACCGTGTAAATCGGGCTTAATGGTAGAAATGCTGCATGACCATAAGAATTACGGAACCGAGTTGAGATCTTAAAATTATTTTGCACTGCACAGCATGGTTGAGCTTTAAAAGCTATATTTGGTGTTCATATGCCTCACATTCCGCTATTCTTGTTGAGCTATCGGTTGTGTTTTCGTCGAGTATCTATTCATAGTTTATTTATATTCATTATTGCATGCTTGTTAAATATGGGACACACTGACCTGTCAAGTAAAAGCAGAGAGTTGAGAGAAGAGCAGCTCTCTCATTGGCTGACCGGTGTCACGTGACCTTATTTGACTCTCTGCTATTCGGTTATGACTTATGATCGAAAAAGCGGAGAGTAACTTGACGGTGTGTCCCGTGTTTTAGAGAACCCTTAGATACGTAAATACTAGCTCTCATGGAAGCAGCAAGCGTAGTGTAATTACATTTATTTGCTGGTTTGTATCGGCTATCATCTTCTTAAGATTTTGCTACACTCGGTAAAAGTAACTTCACCCTACATGTGGATGAACGCAACATAACATATCTCAATCTCATTTTCCAATACAAGGTGTGTTTCTTTTACCTTGATTGCTCTTGAATCTTAATTTGTTTCACATTTTATACTATGTATGGTTTTACGGTTTTACATTATGTTCACACAACATCACAAATCTTCATTTTACCTGATTAAATTTATTGAAATAAACACTTTTAATTTTTGCTCATTTTCTTCCAACTCTGTCCTCTAGTTTAATGGAACTTCCACATTTGTCCACCAAGAGATACACAACTCTGAGGAGATGTGATCAGTAATGATTCTCTCTTTTTGTAGGACTAAAAGCTGCGGGTAAATTGAGGCAAGTAAACTTGCATGGCACGCTAAAGTACTTTTGCACTGAACTAACATGTAAATGTATGAGTACTAATCTTAGCACATGACAACTGTGGAACAGGTATTTGCTTTCTTTGATAACCGCATGATTGCTACGACTTGCATCTGATGAATCGTCAACTGTCGCATGCCGAGGTATGATCCTTAACCTTATTCATGTGTTGCTTTGTTATAATGTAATGTGATGTGTGCTTGAACTGTTATGTAAACAACCCTTTGATTGAATAATAAACTCTGTTTTAACTCCAGGTCAAATAATATAATTATAATCTTGAACAAATATTGGACTGACAAGGTCAGTAGGGAGGAACCTGACATTGTTTAATTTTTTTTATTAAACTCTCTGGTACCAAATATTTTGCGCCTAAGTTACAATACTGCCGTGTTATGCATAAGCAGCGTATTGACCATTAAAATACGGGTTAATTGATGGTCGATACGTTGCTTATCCCTAACACAGCAGAATACATGTAATAAATATACTACGCACTTTGTCTAACCATATATTTTTTGAACACTTCGTATTATCTGAACGCTCACCGAATGCGAATACATCTGAAGACTGAGACAAAGATGTTATTTACTACTTTAGAATCCCTACCAATTCGGTGTTAGTTGGTGTGTAGTTTTTATTTGTAAATAATTGTGAATAGACCAATTGCAAGCAAAATTATTTTAAATGTGTATTGCCATGTGATGTCTCTTTATGTTACGTCCTTATTATCCAAGATTGTTGATAAAACAAAAATAACAATTTGTGCACATGTTTTGTTTTGCGATAAAGTAAGATTTTCTATAAAAAGGTAGTTGAAAATATCACTTCTATCTCCATAAAAATATGAGTTGTGAAACATTTGCCTTGGGATAGCAATTTTTGCTAGCAGTGGATAATTGTGTTTGTGATAATTGTGTCCATTACAATTGAAGCAAACCTTTAAATAATGTTTCTGTGAATCACGTTCAATCGCAAATCGCAAGCGGTATGAGAATCATGTCTCCATAAATCGCGACAAGTTGCGATTTGACGCCATCTACAACCATTATAAATTACCCTCTGTAGTTAAATTTGACGCACTGAGTCGTTCGACAATTGTTCGATTTATTGAAGTTGAGCTAACTTTTCGCGATTGTTGTATGGAAATTCTTGCAACTCCGCTTCTGCCCCTTTTTATTTGTTTTCCAGTGTTGAAATCTCTAAACTGAAGGGTTTACAATTCTTGGGAAGCTAACTTCAGATGAAAGTTATTTGTTTGTGTACATAGATTTCTCAATGTAAATATATAAAGAAATATATTACTAACTCAACGTCCTGTTACTAAGTACTATGTGTTTCAACTCTTTTAGTCACAAAATTCTCATCTTCTCGTTGTGTTTGACAGAAATTAAAGCTCGTAAGAAACACTCGGCTAGTAAACTGGAGAAGGACTTGGGCTTCTTGCGGATGGGTTCGCTCAACGTTCGAGTCAAACGGACGACGGAAGCGTTCAGCAACTTCCTCGGCGTCGGACAAAACAGCGAGAAACTTCACAAGACCTGGGGATCGGCGGACAACGTCCAACAAGTACCGCAGACTATTCTGGAGGTATGAAGGTGCTAAGAGAGTCATGAGTTACATTTTCAGTCATGTGGGAGGTCACTGGTAAGGTAGATGGGTCTTTGTAAAACGTAGCAATGCAGAAAAGCGTCACCACGCACGGTACTCTTATGGCACTTTCTCTGTTTTTTTTTGTTTTTTTTCCTGCACAGTCCAGGTCAAATTGCACAACCAATCGATTTGAAATTTTGCACACATACTTACGTAATCTATACGGTCTCTGGGATCATTTTTGAAAGGTATTCTGTGATTGGTTCAAATTTTTAAAAAACTATCTTTCGATTTGTTGGTCCGATCAATTTGAAATTTTGACATGTCATTACGGCCAGCATTGTCCCCAATCTTATAAAGTTTCAGCCAAATCCTCCCATTGGTTGAAATTTAAAACCATTTTCCAGTGATTTTTTACTTTTAAACTAGAACCTATTGACCGATCAACTTAAAACTTCGCATGGTCATTGGGACCAAGATTTGTGGTATTTTTGCCAATTTGAAGACTAATCTGTCGTTATTTTCAAAAGTTATTGGACAAGGGCAGGTCTAAGGACATTTTATTCTATAATCTTAAAATATTTGAAAAATGTATACTTAATTTTCATTCCTGCCTTCTTGATGCCTCAGTTCCAAGTCTTGTAGAGCAGCTGATAAGTGTTAATAATATCTTGGCTGATACTTGTAAACGCATGTCAAATCGGATGCAGTATCGGATGCAGTGGCTAGATGGCTCGCTCTTCAACGCGTTACACTGAGCGTTTTCCTAGTTAAATAATAGAGAAGTTAAAGCCAAATTATACTCGAAGACCATCAGTTATATTACTACTCGTATGTTTATTGAATACACATTTGGATTCATAAATTCGTTTTTAATTCAGGCTTGTAGGATATAGATGAGTTATTTTCATGTTACATGTCATTTATTATGACATTTGCTATTATTTACAAAATTAAGTAAATATTCAACAATTTTTTGTTGTACATAAACTATAGCTTGAAAACTTGCATTTGCCACCAGATTTGACCTGTTTATGAGAAATGACAATGCAGATAAGATGAAAATTAAAATGATTCCTAAATAATGTTATTATTATTTTTATTTTGCTGCCTCAAGAAATAAAGATGCACTTAGGTGAGTAACACTAACAATAGAAAAGTAAAATACCTGATTAAAACTAGTTGTGATGGTGATGAAGATATGGACCATAGGAATTCACAATTTAATAAATACCTTTAGAAATACCCTTGGTTGGTAGAATGATGGTTTAATTGCAAATATTTTTCATATCATACATCCCTTCATTCCAAATATGTTACATTTAAAATGCATCTCATTCCAATTTTACCTACTATTAAATTTCCTTCATAACGTTTTGCTTGAATTACATTTGAATTTAAATCTTGAAAGTCTGACTTTTTTAATAGAAATGTGGAAATGTGGAAAAGGTTTACTAATGTAAGAAGTATCAAGGAGTGAGTATCCTAGGTAGCGTAAACGTGAGATAACGCAAGTCTTGTGCGTTTGCAGGTTGAGAGTCTCTTGATGCCGCCGCCAAAGTTCACGGCGATCAAGAAGCGCAAGTCCAGACGTGGTTCTGAGCTTGCCATCAGCCGCAGCACGCCCAACACGCCCCCGCGCAAGACACGGACAAACCCCGATGGATCGGACTCGGACGGTGCCGCGGGCTTCGACGGCAACTGGCAGGGCACGGTCTAGAGCTAGCCGAAGTGATATACTAAATCAACTTAATATTAAAATGTAGTTATATTTTAGGAAAAGGTTAATGAGAACTCAAGGCCCGGGTAAGGTAACGGGACATGCGCTATTCTTAAAAGTTTATTTTAGTTATGTCTTTACACTGATTTTTTAATAATCAGGGAGTAATGCTCATTCAATCTCACTCTACTAATCAATGCCACCCACTGGTGACCTCTGGTCCAACCTCAAAGCTTTAAGTACTGATATTAATGATTAAATAGTCGTTAATTAATCGTAACTAATGGTTTGATGTCATACCTGGGCAGCTATTCTCTAACTTTAAAATTCCGGATTCGGCCCAAATACGATTCGGTGCAATGTTAATCCATATGGCCGTGAATCGTATTCGGGCCGAATCAGGAATTTTAAAGTTATAGAATAACTACTTAGAGATTGTAATGCACTTCAATGTAGGCACTGGTTTGTTATGTGGCTTGAATTGTGTGTTAGGTACCTACTTATGATTATTTTTTAAATTCTTTTAGTTTGAGACAAAACTCAAAAAAGTTTTAAAGAAAAGTGTGTTCTGTTACCTTACCCAGGTGTCTTCAAAGTATTCTTTTGCGGATTGTTTCGTTGTTTTATTTTTATTTACACCTGATGTCATTATATACAACGAAACAATGTAAACGGTGTAACTATACTTCTTATCATGCTCCTGACAATGCTGTTATTGTTAAATATTAAAATCTGAAATCAACTTGACAAGATGCTTTGGTCCTTGACCTAAATGTACATTGTTTTTATATCGAAGATTCGGCTGTACTTTGAGATTAATTCTTGTAATAATATTTCATCAATATCGTTAGAACCATTAAAATTAGTTCCATTATGAAAGCTACCGTCCGTAGATATTTCTTGAATCAATATCATAAATATTAAACAACTTTAATACCAACTTTAATACAGTATTTGTGCCCTAACTTGATACAAAGGTAAAATGTGTATACTTTTTCCACCTTGGCTTGGAGTTTGGGCAAATATATTTTCTCTAGAAGGGTTTAAATACTTCCCATGTCGACTCAAGAAAATGTGCTATACATAAACTATTTTTCACATTATGGCTTTAACTCTGTGCTCTAATGTTTCGTGAAAATACGATTTGGAAGTGCCTTAATTTGGATCTTCTTTTCCAAGATCTTATAGAGTAAACTTACGCAACATCTGTGATTCTGTAACTTTCATTGTGAAATGAACAGCAACTAAAGTTACACAATCACACTACAGTTATCGATTGGTTATATGTGTAAAAAAGTATTTATGTCAAAAGTGGTGGATTGAAGATTAAGACTATATTATTACTGAAGTATTTTTTAGTATGTACACTAGATCAAGAGGAAACTTACAAAAGGCTAAAATAATGTAACAACATTGCTTCAGCTTTTCTCACAATTTTCTTTTCGACTGACGCTTTCAGGAGTCATGTTGATAGCAATGATTGGCCTCTCTTTTAACTGACATTGTTCCATCTGGAACGAATCTAAAGAGTTTTTATAAATTATAGGATATCAGGGTTTTTAATAGGATCATGTTCTCTTATGTTCAAAATCATTAGGAATATGTATTGCTTAAAGATATTAATAGAACAAATGAAGTTTATTCTGCAGATTAGAAGAATTAAATATGTATATAATATTTATATTTATAAAGAATATGCTAAGAATAATGATGTAAGATGGAAAATTATATTTTAAAAATATGTATATTGATTGAATATTGACTTTAGGAGATAGCCTCTTGTGCTTATTATGTTTAGTGTAAAATATTTTCGTAGACAAATCTAGAGACATATTTTTAATCAATTGTAAATGTAAAAAAAATCAAAAGACAATAGAATACCTTGATTATTGGAAAAATTAAGCAATAAATCAGTATTTTTAAGTTTCTGCAAGATGTTTGTATCAACCTCGTCTCATAATACTCTACCTCTTCTATCATTTGTATGCCTGACTTAAACATTATTTGTACAATTACATAGTGTATGGACATTGTAATATTAATATTATATTACAGAGAGTATAAGTATCTATATCTATATTTGTAACAAGGTGATTAATTTTTGTATGAAATTTAATACAGAATCCACTGTTCAGCAAAGTAGTACACCCCCCCCCCCCCCCAACCCCCGAAAAATTAATAGAAATAGCAGAGGAATATAAATTTAATTTAAAACAATTTAATTTTACACATCACTTGTACCATCTATTTCTATATTCGTAATTTGTTTTATTTTTCTAAAGATCATAGAATCGCAACAGTCTATAAACGCTATCTATGATTGATGACCCACCACCCTTCCAAAGAAATCACCTTTACACCGGGATCGACCACTTTAGGCGACACTTTACACCCCTTTCCCACGACCACCTTCATTATTGATTCATTGCCAGAAAGTGTTTTAAGCATTGCACCAAAACGCCTCAACTAGAACCGTTCATCAGTGATGTTTTTATTCTCTTACAATTCCTTTGCCATCGCGCCGTTGTTGAAATAAATTACTTATTTATTGTCGTGAGAAATTGATCGTCGCAAAGAGTAATTAGTATAGTTAATTGCTAATCAATGAACACGAGGTAAAGGGCTTCACAGAAGGCGGGAACGGACAGCTGGTGTAAAGGTAAGCCAAATCATAATGATGTTCTCTTTGTGATTAAATGCAGCAATAAATCAAACGTCTACCAAAATATTTTGCTAATCGTCTTCTGCTAATTCAGTCAGATTTTTTTTAAAAATAACGGACAGGTACCGTTAAAGGAAAATGCATTTATTTTGGTCTTATCAAACCTCAAGGTAATATCGGTGATTAATCTGTGGGTGCTATAAATATAGTTTATACACATAATAAACATTATAAACGTAATCTATTACGTTTTAAAGATTATCTCGCAAAAGTTTAGAATAATTACCAGGTGACTTGATGTTGAAAGCGGTAATTAGAGTTTGTATCAACGAAATACAACAATTTGAATATTATGTTTTAAAGGTTCAGTAGTACGTTGTTCTATAATAGAGATATTATGTCTCGTATAATATTTGTTATTAGGTACCGTTTACTATTTCTATAAATTTAGAAATGTAATAAACTTGAAACTTTATGTGGGTTCCTACCTTTTACCAGTAGGTACTCGGAAGGTAATTAGTAAACAATAACTAAGAGCACTAGCTATAGATATTTTAAAAATCGAAAAATACCTGTGTAGTGCATATTATGTTTTTAGGTATAGATGGTTTTGCTCTAACAATTGCTATGATGTTGCTATTCACAGTTATCTAAATATTAAGAGTAAGTTTTCAATTACGCATTTCCGTTTATTTCTGGTATGTATGACAGTTTCTTTTGCAGGGAATAATAGTAGAGAATAGTAGAACCTAACTTATAGTAGGTACAGTCAAACCGCCTAACATTTCTATTAGGTACCTAACGTTCATTCAATTTAAAATTAAAATTAATACAAGATCATTTCTATAGTTTATTAGATTAGCTACAATGATCAAAAATATGATTGAAACATCTTAACAAATGCAGTAGGTAATAATAAATCAATATTTCAAAACTCCTGAAAACAAATCTGTGCTGTGTACAACAAGACACCTATCCCATCAGTGATCAACTCATCACGTTTAGATCGCGTGTCTATTCGTACGTGTTCGTGCGCAGAGGCTCGAGTGACTAGATCACTGCCTTCTGTATGCTTGATCCTGACAGACCAGGACATTTCAATAACATTGCGTCAAGATGGCCGCTAATGGTAACATAAGTTGTTCTTGTTCACTTCGATTCATTTTTGTTGTATATCATGACGATATACTAGGAAAACGCTCAGTGTAACGCGTTGATGAGCGAGCACAGAACATGCAACATCCCCATAGTAACGATGCACGACACGGCACAAGACGATTTTCTCTGCAATTTTTCAATCTCCATAATACTCTGGATGAATAACAGATCCATTGTGTCGTGAAGTCTAACCTACATACCTTCTCCAGAAATCTCTTGTGACATCCCATACTAAACTCGTAAAATTACAATTAACACTTTGATTGGGCTTACAATAATATGTAAAATTTAATATTAAGTTGGTCTTGATCACCATGCAAAATTTGAACTTAATGTGAACATTTTTATTGTCGACCAATCAGAAGACATTATTTAAACTTAAACCAAGTAGAGGATTTGGCCTTCGTACTGCATCCGATTTTATGCGCTAGCTCAAAAATGCTTTCATTTTACTGTACATTGTGGATAGCTTGGCTGCTCTACAGGCCTTGCCTTGGAACAGAAGCTTAAAGAAGGCAGGGATGACAATTTAGTATACATTTTTCAAGATTATGGAATAAAATGACCTCAAAATGACAAAACTTTTGAAAATAACGACAGATTAGACTGAAAATTGGCAAAAATATATAAAATGTTGGTACCAATGACCACGCAAAGTTTTAAGTTGATCGGTCATACGGTTCTAGTTTAAATGTCAAAAATAACATGAAAAATGGTTTTAAATTTGAACCAATAGGAGGATTTGGCTGAAACTTTTTATGATTGGGTACAATGTTGGTTGCAATGTTTTTGCTAAATTTCAAATTGATCGAAGTAACCAATCGAAAGATAATTTTTTTTTAAATTTGAACCAATCACGAGAGCCCGTTCAAAAACGATCCCAGGGACCGCATAGAGTACGTTAGTATGTGTACAAAATTTCAGATCGATTGCTTGAGCGGTTAGACCTGGGCTGTGACCACAAAAAAAAACATACAAACAAACAAACAAACAAACACACAGAGAAAGTGCCATAAGAGTACCGTGGTGACGCTCGCTCAATTACTTACTAGGAAAACGCTCTGAGTAACGCGTTGATGAGCGAGCACGGATACGCGCAACACCTCGAACCGAAATTCTGTTTATCGAAAATGTCCCAATTCCTAAAATATTGGTCCCAATAACCACGCAATGTTTTAACTTAAGTTGATCGATTAAACCTTTGGGATTGAACAATTCCTTGTTAATTTTCAAAAATCACAGGATCTCGTTTTAACATCAGTTTCATATACGTTTGAAAGTTTCTGCTCTAACAACCTTGAACTGAAGATTCGAAGATGCCGTGAAATGTGAAATTAGAGAAATATGACAGCCAACACGACAAATATCCGTAAACTGTCAATAACTTTTGAATTTAAACACAGTTTAGTCTGAAAATTGTCAAAAATACTGATAATGTTGAACCCAATGACCATGCAAGTTTTAAAGTTGATCGGTCATACAGTTCTGGTTTAAATTTCAAAAAGCACATGAAATATTTTTTTAATTTTTAACCAATGGGAGGATTTGGCTGAAAATTTGTAAAATAAGAGACAATGTTGGTCTTAATGACCATGCAAAATATAAGGTTGATCACATTTGTAGAAGACCATTTTCATTTTTCAGCCTATCAGGAGATGTTTATTTAAATTTTAACCAATCAATGGATTTCAAAAAAAATTTGGGTCAGCAAACAGAAAAGGTTGTCTCTACATGTGTGCAAAATTTCAGATCGATAGGTGAAACGGTGTGACTTCTATTGCTCCAGATAGCAGCCAAAAGTAAAAAAAAAAAAAAAAAAAAAAAAAAAAAAAAAAAAAAAAAAAAACAGAGGTCCGTGTCAAAAGAGTCAAAAGGAGACGCTCGCTTCGCTCGCTCAATTATGACTCTAAATCAATTGTATTTATTTTATAAATTGAGTTTAAAGACTTGGGTTAATTTGTTATAAATCGACAATGTCGCTGATATAAAGCTGGAATAAAATCCCACATCTGTCACCATGTAAAAAAACTGTAATCCCATATTTCACATCTACTTTTGTCACAGTTAATTTTATAAATTGACTGTAAACAATTTGTTTAAATCGATGATCACACTGAAAAAATCAACCCACATGTGCCACCATGTAAAAAACTTTAATTCCATATTTTACACCAACTTTTGTCACAATTAATATACATACTTTCCCAAAGTTGTTGTGATTTTAAACATTCCATACATTATAACCCTTTAAAATACACACACAATTACGTATAAATATACCCTATTAGCGAAATCATTTTATTAGTATACCTACAGATAGCGCGTAGGTAAGTAAACACACTATTACCCGTAATTTCAGAGCCTCTCACACCTTGTTCTCAGGATCTGGGTTCGATTCCCAGCCAGAACCCTCCCTCAGGTGTTAATGCGACCTTCGTGTTCATCTTGAGCGGATGACAAGTTTTCTCAACAACTCGTAGGTTGAAGCGTGAGATCAGAGAGACCATCGCAATCTTAGCTTCCATTTGAGCCAGTCGATTTCCTGCAAGAATCACATTGAAATATCATATCGATATAGAAACCAAGTTTTGTCTTGCAATGCCTCCTCTCTGAACCTACCAATACATGATCTCGGTCCAAGGCCGAATGGCAAGTAAGTGTAAGGATTTATCTTGTCTTTATTCTCGTCGTTGAATCTGTCTGGATCAAAGTTCTCCGGATCCGGGAAGTACTTGGGATCTCGTTGTATCCCGAATGTCGGGATGGAGATCGAGTCCCCTACATTGATCTTGATCTCTGGAGAGGTGTCTGTGGCCTGGAGTGTGTAGGGACGAACACATACTCTGTCGGAGGCGATGGAGGGTGGCCAGAGACGTAGAGTCTCAGACATAGCACAATCCAAGTATTTCATTTGCTGCATCTGTAACAGAAGCATGGTGGACAGTAATGGAGCGTTTTGACAAGTCTTGGCCAATCAGATGTCCAGATTCCGTTTTCTCTTCGGGTCGAGTGAAGCGCGACATCTGATTGGTTAGCGTCCGAATCTTGACGCTCCTGACACTTCAAAACATAGACCTATTGAAGAAGAGCACATGAACATCACAAAACTGTCAGCGACAGTGGTGCAGTATGAGAATTGAAAAAAAATACAATTCAAACAAAAACACAAACACAAAAATTCAAACAAAAATTTCAAAATGTCAGTATTCGTTTTCTTGAATTAGAGATCTTAAAACAGGCACTATGTATACTTACAATTTTAATCTTAACTTGTAAGTATTTATTCTAAAATTTAGTAACACTTAGCTGGACAATTCCATGAAAGTAACCTTTGCTGTGCGAGCACTCTTGACGAACGTAAATCTACAAGAGCGTGATCAACTAACCGCCTCATAAGTGAGTTCTCCGCCATTCTCGGCGAGGACGGCGTCGATCTCGTCTCGAAGCCGCTGCTGGGCCTCAGGATTCACCGCCAGCAAGTGACTGAAGAAGCAGAGGAGTGTCGACGACGTGAATCTACAAGAGCGTGATCAACTAACCGCCTCATAAGTGAGTTCTCCGCCATGCTCGGCGAGGACGGCGTCGATCTCGTCTCGAAGCCGCTGCTGGGCCTCAGGATTCACCGCCAGCAAGTGACTGAAGAAGCAGAGGAGTGTCGACGACGTGAATCTACAAGAGCGTGATCAACTAACCGCCTCATAAGTGAGTTCTCCGCCATGCTCGGCGAGGACGGCGTCGATCTCGTCTCGAAGTCGCTGCTGGGCATCAGGATTCACCGCCAGCAAGTGACTGAAGAAGCAGAGGAGGGTCGACGACGTGTCGAAGCCGGCGAAGAAGAAGAGGAACGCCTGGGCAGTGATGACGTCGTCAGTCAGAGCGACGGCGTCTAGAAGAGTTACAGTTGGTCAGTCTTCAGTCAGATTGTTTGATATCACCACCCTCTGTACACATACCCGTGTCCTTCTCCTCCTTCCTCGCCTGCATCAGCAAGTGGATCATGTCAGGCCTGACGATACCTTCCTTCTCTCTCGTCGCTATAGTTCCATGGACCAGAGAGCGGAAGAAGCTGGTCAAGCTCTTCGAGAACAAACCGATACCCATTATCTGAAATTTAACACAATCGAATATTGTTATAAACTAGGTATATAATGACGTAAACAAACACTTACTTGTCGTTTATCGAAACAAATGATCGCAAATGATGAACATAAATATATTGGACACAAGGTACTAAGTGTTAAATTACCTGCATAAGTCTAGGAGAAATGACCATCAGAAGGAATCTTGGCACACTGAAGTTGATGGTTGCTTTGCCCATCTTGTAGAACTCATTGTCGGGCTCCTCCATGGAGTCGACGTGGATGCCGAACGCCGCCGTCGCGATCACGTCGTTCGTGTACTTCGTGTAGAAGTCCTTCAACTCCAGCTGGAAGATGCCGTCGGCGGCGTCTGAACAGAGGGTGGACAAATCAGTTCGACGAGTTCGTCGGACGATGTGGGGGATGTTGTAGTCAATTGTCAATGATTACCTGAACACTTCTTCTCGAGATGGTCAGCCATCTGCTGGCCGCACTTGGCGATCAACAGAAACATGTTCTTCATCTTACTGGAGGTGAAGGCTGGACTCAGAGTGTGACGCATTTTCCTCCAGCTCTCGCCTGGGGAAGTAGAAACAAATGTCAGTCCACATCACACTGCTCACACTGAGTGTAATATGTTCTACTGCTGTGGCTATCTGCGAATATAGCGAAGATTTGTGTTTCCGGAAATTAGTTGTTATCGAATGTTATTATATGCATAAAGTAAGCTAATAGGCACCCCTGGCTGGCTTCTTTTGACGCTATAAGTATTCAGGAAAAGAGTCGAAATATGAATGTGGGCTAGCATACCTTTTAAAAGTCATCATTAATCTATTATTATTATTTCAATTATCTGTAGCTCGTCAATTGGTCCATACAAAATATTATTTTTGTAAATATTGAACAAAACTTGCCTTTCAGAGCAAATAAGTTTTTTCCGAAGAAATCGTCTTCAGAAAGCGGATTGTTGTGATCAGTGAAGTACTCGAAGTCCTTGATTAAGATGGTTTTGATCATGTCTGGATCTCGCACGACAAGTGTCGGCGTGTTGAAGTTGAAAGATCCGACAAGTTTACTTCCTTCCCCGTAGTTATAGATGTTCTGTACGAGATCTGTTACCGATGCAGTGCGGCGGAGGATTGGTGCCATGTTGCCTAGCAACGGCAATGGAGGGAGGAATGGGATCTTGTGTTTGATGAAGAAGCTGTGAGTGCGAGTATTGTAGATGTAGAAGAGCAGGAGAAGACCCAACACCACGGCCAGCCATCCAGGAACCTCCATGCTGAAACATATATTCCAGTTTCAGCGAAGTACTCTCGAACAAATAATAAACGGTCCCTCGAAAGAAAAAGATTGTCTGATAAAGGTTCTGACTGTTTCTGTTTCTGTGCTAATGCATTATCAAACTCTAGTAGGTGAGCTCTGATTTCATTGATAATAACAAGGATTGATTGTCAAGGAACCTGACCAGCAGCCAATCCGTTTGGTGCAAAGTACCGTTTTTGTTGAGTGTACGTATATTATCTCCAGCAAGAAAATATAATATCTTTCTTGTATATTTCCTTGATATATTAAATTTTTTTAGTTTTCTCTGCGGCGCCATACACACAAAGCTAATTTTCAGGTTTGCTTCTATTCCAGCAAAGCGATTGTGGAAGTAATTGCAGCTGTACCGTAGTATCAAATGAAAAACATGTACAGTACTTTAGAAAATATCTTGCAATTAGTTTCAAAAATGATAAAATCGGTATAGAGCAATTAAAAAATGTGTCTTTTCATAGTATAAATAACTTAATTGTGTTGTACTAATCTTATCTTGATATCTTGGACGATGATGTAAGCCATTACAAAGTGCCGTCATGTATATATGACGTGTTGTGATTGATTGAAAGACTGCAATCTAGCAACTGCATATGTTCAAGTATGCTACTGGACTTACTTGACGTAAGGACGGAAGTAATCCACTAGCTCGATGCTGCTTTAAGTCCACTCTGAGGAAGCCGACACTCGTCTGAGTCGGAATCAATGAGTTGACACCTGTGGTTGTTTGTACACTTACTTATCAGTCAATACGTCAATTCGGACCGTGTTATCGATTACCAAAACACGCCCACGTTACACTTAAAATATGGGAGATATTATCATTTTTATCCAATCTTGTAGGTTGTTCGCATAATATTCAGGAATTTGTATGTGGCGTTTGTTACATGTTTAACCAGTAAAAAATCATTATAAGTAGATTCACAATAAAATTTAGGCACGTTGCAATTGCTCATTACCTACATTTTCATTAGTAATGTTTATATTTTATCGTTAGTACACTCACGTCAGCAAAGACCTCTAATGACAGAGAAATATCCGAACGCTTCATACAGCGCGGTCGTTGTGCTGCAGTCAAAATATTTACAAAGGTTTTAGGTGCAAGGATATTATGGAATTTCTTATAAATTGTATTCCAAGATATAAAATGCCTAAGTATGTTTTATATTGAAGTGTATTGCCCCAGACTATAGCAAATTGGCTGTGATGGGGCATAATTAGTGTAAAATTTAAAAAACAACAATAAAACAAAACAAAAAGCTTAATATTATGCTGTTTATTGTTATTCTGAAACAATTATAAGAAACTTGTTATAAGTTCAAAAATTACAATCACTAAATAAATTAACAATCAACACACATGCTGGCCATTATAATTATAATCACTATACTATAATATCGCACTAGATATATTAGACACACACACTTGAACAATAAACAATATTCTAAAATATAGATTATTTAAGAAGTGACGAAGTAGTGATTTCCACTCCAAATGAGTGGAAGGTTCCCTACACAAAGGCCACGACCGCCTGCTTTCCACCATCCATTCTTTCCCATCTGTATAACCATAATCATCATCATTGATACTCATTATCATTTCTACTTTGTCCAAACATTTCAATATGTTTTCTTACCAAGAGTATAAACATCATAAAAATGGCAGCACTCGTCATATTAATAATGCATTGATAAGTTTGACGAATTCCATAAACTTTAGTTACTTCATCCATTAATCTGAAAAAAGCGATTTAGGTGTAAAAGATTTTCATTGACTTCAATTCAAAAATATACTGTAGAAAATAATTGACACACAACGATTAATATTTTACTTCGATATTAAACATTTATGATTAGTATTACGTTACTTACAAAGTCAATCTGGCATGTTTCTGTACATATGTTCCCAGCAACCGAGTTATTTCTCTGGCTAATTCAGCATCTGACTCAAGTATATGTTGTGAACTGTGTCTGAATGCTTGCCTAGGATGTGTTGTTCTCGCATCTGTCACATTGCCTATCCACATATTCAGACGCGTCTCAGTTCTACTACGGGAACGACTCTCTACATTTCTTTTCGCCTGATCGCAAATGTTTTTAAATTGTTGCTGTAAAATCCTAAAATGCTGATTTATCTCTAGTTGTATTGCGACACTTAGCATATCCCACAAGACAACTTCCAAGAATAGGAAAATGCCAAACTCTTCTATGTCGCAAGCTGCTATGTATCCATAATGACTTGTCTCATCAAATGGAAACCATGCCCTGTTAACGAGAAAGATCGATCAAACTAACAGATGAATATATAATCCATATAATTTGCTCATATAGAGTTTTATTTTATTATTATTGCAGATAGAAACGAGAGTACAGGGAAAGAACGATATAATTTGGATGAAACTGAGATAAACGAAGTTTTATATTGAAACTCATAACTATCTTCCATACAAATCGATATTTCAATTGCGTTTTTAAAGACTTTGTGGCAATATTTTCTAAGACCCGAGGGTATATTCTGAAAGCTCATAAAAATCACTGCAAGATTACACCTTAAACTCATTTTTTCACAAAATTTACTCATAGCGTTATTTCCCTGTACTCTTCAAGTTCTGTGATTTCTTATAATTATATTGTATTTTCTAATGTAACGGGGAAAACACCAACCTGATAAGTAATTCTCTGTGTCCAGCATCAAACAAAAAGAAATATGTGGATCCAGTGAGGATAGCAACTGCCATCGTCAAGAAGAAGGCAATTGTTATTAAAACTATAGTCACAAATGCTTCCTCCATTATAATGACTGCTTCTGCTGTCAAATCTTGAAGCATTTCTTGAAGAATTTCAACGATATTTCTGATCCTTTTGCCCAGGACAATAAACAAGTGAAGATCCATGAGATACATGCTGACTAAAGTTATGCCGATTAAACTCTCTAAGACGACCATTTTGTTATTATAATTGAAACACATATTCAGTAGTTTAGACATCATGAACATCGAATACGAGGAAATAGCAACGAATTTGTGGAGTTTTCTCCAGAATAAAGCCCATTTCGATGTGTTGATGTCAGAAGGTAAAAAACCTGGAATATTAAGATCAGAATTGACTCTCATGTGCTATAAAAGATAGCAAAAAAGGATAGCTCCATTCGAGAAAGCAAGGTACACGATTGCACTCTGGTGAATGTTTTATGTAGAATAATAATTTATCTCAAGTTTAGCATTAGTAGATTATACCCTAACCGACCCGCATTTTTCCAGACAAAATGAGCCAGATTTTACCGTTTTGTCAAGTGTGAGCTACAGGCCATTTTTTCAACCAATCAGAGAGCATCGCTCAAAAACAAGAGCATACTAAGTTAGAATAATATTGGTATGTGTGCAAAATATCACATCGATCAGAAAAATTATCTGACCTGTAGAGTCGGGGAAAACGAAACAAAAAAAACGAGAAAGTGTCCAGAAGACCCGAATGGTGACGTTCGCGTAATAAACCTGTGGTTCCCATGGAAACAGTCAATGAGCACAGGTAACCAGAGACGCAAGAAGTATAAGAAGTATAGAAAATCATTCAAATGTATTATTTTCCCTGTAATCTATGGTTTGGCTTTTATACAGGTTGTGAAAACTACAAATTTAATTTTGTGATTTTTTAAATACTGTTAGGAGTTGCCTTTGACAGACAATAGCAACTATTGCGCAATACCTTGAAACAAGAGAACAGTCATAAAAAAATCAAGAAGAGATTTTTGTCGTCTGCGCATTTCTTCTATCTTCAAATGAGATATTTCTTGATCAATTGGCAAGTTTAATTGCATCGTTCTCCTCCTGGTAAACATTTTCAGCAGCTATAAACAGCAAACAGCAACAGCACACCGAACAGCAAAACTTCTAGACAATCACTGTGGATTAAAAGCGCTTATTGATTTTGCTCTGTTGTCTTTATAATAATTTATTTATTCCATTTTCTGGCGACTTGCTACATTTTATGTACAACAGTAAGTAGGTAAGTAGTAACGTACGTAGGTACGTAGTAAGTAAGTGGGGACTGTTCGTTTGATAGCTTCCAAATATAAATGTTTTAACAGAATATTTTAGAAACTTACTTCACACGCAAAAAATTACGAAAATACTGTCAAGCCTTTCAACATGAAAAGGATGGCCAATATAAATATTTTAAAACACAGTTGTGACATTGTGAAATAATTTCACCCAATTATCGTCGCCAATCAATTTGATGAACAAATCTCCAAATCACGAATGTGATCTAAAAATCAAGCTTTGATAAGCAAATAAAAATAAATAATGGGAAATGAATGTTTTAGAAATTAAGGCAATATTAAGTCTATTATAGTAGGTATATTTATTTACAAGAGTTAAATACATACAAATAATATAACACAGCTTAACCTAAGAAATAGGATGGACACATCATTTAATAAAAAGAAAATTATAAATTTTCATCAATTGTGTAATAAGTGTGTGTTTGGAAATATTCTACACTATCCTAAAAGTATAGAAAATTAACATTGATTGACATTGCAAAGGGCCAGAGAAATTCCGTGAAGTCGAACAGCGAATCACACTCCAAACAGAATTCAAACTTCCCAACGTTCCATTAAGATTTATATTATTATTATTATTATTATTATTATTATTATTATTATTATTATTATTATTATTATTATAATTGTTTTCCTTTCTCAATTACAATTGGTAAATATACATAATCCTCTTATGGGAAGAAATGCAAACGAAAATGATTTTACAAGGAACGTATTATTTGAGAATTAACAATTCATACATTTTCTAACTATTCTACAAGTTTCTAAAATAAAAAATCTTTGGGTATTTTGAATTATGTGGAATGTTTAATTTTCTGATTTCTTCAGCTTGAGGATGGTGTGCAAATAAATATAATGATATGACAATGGATATGAAATTATTTCACCCAGTTATTCTCACCAATCACTATACTATAATAATATTGTCACTAATTTGATATGAACGATTTCTCCAAATCACAAATGTGATTTAAAAAAAACCAACATTGATTTAAGAATGTATGGCAATAATAAATAAACAAATTATATTATGGTATTTTTTACATTATATACATACAAAACACCGCATTTAACAAAAATAAAATAAAAAATCTTCATGAATTGTGTAATAAGCGTGTACGTGTTTGATTATTTATTTTTATTATAATACTATTTATTTATTTAATATTTCCATTACTTATTTATATAGTCACATCGTCACATAAGTGGGCCATTTAAACTAGATATGTGGGAGTGTTAAAAATCTTAAAATTGTTAAATTAGTCTGATGCATTTTCCAGGGAAAGATTAGAATAATCCCTATCATGCCTTCGACAGGAGGCTGTACAGTCAGGGAAACTAGATGGTTCATACTCTGTCTCTCTCTGACCCATAACATAAACATGTTTTTATATGGAGCAGAGAGAGATAGAGTATGAACCATCTAGTTTCCTTGACCATAGAAGATCGATATTGAAAGTGGCATCGCAAAGCGCTAGAGAAAGTGCGCGAAGGTAAACAGCGAAGCTCCAAACAGAATTCAACAAGATTATTATTTGAAGACAGTCCGCATGATGTTCAGAAATTTGTATGCTGTGTTTTCTACCTGCAACAATCAAATTTATTTTCACATACCTACGTAGGACATCACAATCAGAAGTTGTGTACCGGAGACCCGTACCTCAACCACTCATCTGGTAAACAACTTCTATATAGCCGTACAATGTAATTCCTCAATACTTTTTTTTTATTAATGCTTAAAATAATTTATATTTATAGAATGTATCGTAAGTACAGAACTTACGTCAGCAAAGGTCTCTAGTGACAGAGGAAGGTATCCGAACGCTTTCACATAGCGAGGGCGTTGTGCTACAGTCATGATTATGCACATGGATTTCCGCACACTGAGTGGAACGTTCAACCAGTCACTGTCATACACGGCGAACACCACGCCAGAGCTCTGAAACCAGATGCACAAGTCAAGTACCGTACACTAATGGGACTTTAAATCACTTTGGAACTTTTCTTGTGTATTTTTGTGAATGAAAACATGAACTGTAATGATAAAATGTTTTTCCTCCTGTAAATTTGGAGTAGATATTTAATGTCATAACCCTATCTGAGATCACAAAATACGATTTTAAGTATATAAATGTATTATTATTACAAACCTCAGCTATTAAGTTATTTCCCATCCAACATATTACGAACCATTGTGCCACTCCTAGCGCTAACAGGATGACATATGAAACTGTCCTCGAATTCATTTCAAGAGACTGGAAAAAAAATATTTATTAGGTTAGGAACTTGATGTGCCGCGCAAGCTGGCTCAGGCTCTGGTTGCTCCCCTATAGTTATATTTCCGCTGGTGGCTTTACTATTTTCATTTTATGGCTAAGCGGAAGGTTCCCTACCAACTTGATCCTACTAAGCCACGACCACCTACTTCCCCCCATCCACTCTTTCCCATTTACTTTTTATCATCATAATCATCATCTGATACTTATAATCATTGTACATTGCCCAGCCATTTCAATGCTTTCTTACCCAGAGAATATACATAATAAAAATGGCAGCACTCAACATATTGAGTATATAGTGAAATGTGATACGAATTCCATAAACTTTAGATAATTCATCCATTAGTCTGCAAAAGAAGATAAGTGTGTTTTAAAGAGTTTCACGATCACGCCAGTTTATTGGTTTAAAATTGTGTTTATTTTCTTGTAAATAATTCATTAGATTCATATTTTACATCGATTTGAAATAGACAAATTCCAATATGTAGGGACTGTTTATTAATACGTTACATACATTGTAAATCAGGCATGTTACTTACATTGTCAATCTCGAATGTTTCTGTACATATGTTCCCAACAACCGAGTTATTTCTGTGGCTAATTCAGCATCTGACTCAAGTACAGGCTGGGAACTGTTTCTGAATGCATTCCTAGGACTTGTCTTCAATTCACTACGAGAATTTCGTTGTAAGTTTCTTTTTGCCTGATCGCAAATGTTTTTAAATTGATGTTGTAAAATTCTGAAATGCTGATTGATTTGTAGTTGAAGGGTGCCACTGAACGCTTCCCACAAGACACATTCCAAGAATAGGAAAAAGCCGAACTCTTCAATGGCGCACGCTGCTATGTATCCATAATGGCTTGTCTTATCAAATGGAAAACATGTCCTGTTAACGAGAAAGTTTGATTACCTACGTCACTTCGTCCAAGCTACTAAACTACTACATGACAAATGTGCATGAATAACTTATGAAGAGTCGCGGACAGAACGATACAAACACATCGAGCTCGTTATGATATGAATATGATGCAGATGAAAATTCTTTGATTTCTTATTGTGCGAGCGAAGCGAGAACGAAGCAAAGCTTTGGACTCTTTTAACACGGACATTACCTGGAGCAATAGACGTTGCACCGTTTCACCGATCGATCTGAAATTTTGCACACATGTTCGAACCACCTATTCTGTTTGCATACCCTAATTTGTTTGAAATCCGTTCATTGGTTAAAATTTAAATGAATATCAGATTGAAAAATGAAAATGGCCTTCGATAAATCTGATCAAACTCATATTTTGCATGGTCAGTAAGACCAACATTGTCTCTTATTTTAATTTTCAACCCAATCAGTCAAGAACGTGTGCATGTATTGACAGTTTTAATAGCTGTCAGAAATGAAGTATTGAAATGAATGTTATTCCACCGCAACTGAATCTGATTTGCTTTAGGTACAAGAGTGTGATAGCTATTCTTAAGTTTCAATAGAAAACATATACTGAGTGGATCATAATTCAATTCAATAAGGATGAATATGTTTTCTGTGCGTTTGGTACGGAATTCCGGTTCTAGAATTTGCATGTACCCGTGCTCGCTCATCAACGCGTTACACTGAGCGTATTCCTAGTAATTATATTGTATTTTCTAATGTAACCAGTTCAATACTAACCTGACAGGCAATTCTCTATGTCCAGCATCAAACAAGAAGAAATGCGTGGATCCAGTGAGGATAGCAACTGCCAAAGTCAAGAAAAAAGACGCTGTCAGTAAAACCGCGATCACAAATGCTTCCTCCATCATAATGACTGCTTCTGCTGTCAAATCCTGAAGCATTTCTTGAAGAATTTCAACGACATTTCTGAACCTCTTGCCCAGGACAACAAATAAGTGAAGATTCACGAGATACATGCTAATTATCATTATGATGATTAAACTCTCTAAGACGGCCATTTTGTTATTATAGTTTAAGCACATATTCAGTAGTTCAGACATCATGAAAATCGAATACGAGGAAATAGCAACGAATTTGTGGAGTTTTCTCCAGAATAAAGCCCATTTGGATGTGTTGATGTCAGACGGAAAAAGACCTGGAATATAAAGATCAGAATTAAGTCTTATGTGTTATAAAATTATACTATTAGAAACATTTTGAATACGATTACACCCTTGATTAAATTCTCACAGCTTTCTCATTGATGATGATTTGAGTTTGAATAAAAGTTTGATTTTTGATATTGGCGTTCAATCTAAACACTGATGACAGTACGAACGATGTCTGTTATACACGGGCAATAAGAGACCACCAAATAATTTTTAAATGAGTTATTCAGTTTCTTTTGCAAATTAAAGCTGAATTGTTTACGACGAGGGAACTGTAAGTTGAAAGACGAAACATCTTACTAAAGTAGTTCGTGATTTGTTGTGTTGATCACGAATGATTTGATTGGACTTGAAATATTTACTGATGGCTTGTAACGGCTTGATATCAAAATAATTATAATATGCGTTTCCAAGGTACTAACAAATTGTTTAATAATAATTATCGATTATTTTCGAAATTCCTTTGATCAAGGAAATAATTAAATAATGGAAATGAAAATAATTTAAACTCGCCCGGAGTTTTGTCATATGTATGGGCTTAAATGCTGAAAATCACTACGCAATGTGGTATGGTTTATAGTTTTATTACTACCCCGATGTAATAGATCACTACTCCCAGGGAACAAGCGGGTAAGTCACTAAAGTGAATTGTTCTAATTGTCTAACTGAGAAAAAGCAGGTATGTCATTGTCATGGCATCAATTCAAAGCTTAATATATTAATTGCACTATGAAATGTGTGCATTGGAGAACTTAATGGGGTGTTTATAACGTTGCATTTAGCACACTTTTAAAACACAATTATTATAAAATACAATTTATTCATGGAGTTACTTATTTAAAACTGGGAAAAAGCAGTTAAGTTGCTGACTTGTCTGCTTGTTCCCCATAGACATCTGATTATTTTCAACTGTCTGGTTACGCGCAAAACTAATTTTCAATAGGAATAAATTGTCTGATGTACTTGATTTTACTCTAAATGAAAAATACGAGTTCACTTTATAGGAAAAGTGACTTAACTCATTTTGACCAAAACTTGACTTACCCGCTTATTCCCCGGGAGTAGTGACTGATAGAGTCTACACAACTTTTCTACTTTGTTGACCTCTTCTGGTGGTGGAAACCCCCAATTTAAAAATTATTTGATATCTAATGTCTGATGACTGATACTTATATTTTGCCAAGAGTATTCTTGTCAAGTTACAAATATTTGTGAAAGTTAAACTATGATATTTTTCAATAATCCTTTACACTCAACCGTTACAAAATGTACCGAATTTAAACCTGCTCAATCGTAAAAAAAAGCTTAATTAAACATCAGGAAAATCGCTGTCTTTCATAATTGATTTTGGTATTGAGGGCTTCCTGCAGAACGTTAGAAACTCAGACTATCTCTGTGATAATTTGGATTTGTGTACACTTTATGACCGGTTGGTCAACGATAGGATAAATCTGTGATTACCATGGCAACAGCAAATTTCGCCCTTAGTTTTACTAACGACTAAGTTTTTGCTTTTTGTGGGGATTTTAATAATGTAAGGAGTAACAACTTTTCCACACTATAGAATGAACAATAATTGCAGATTTAAAATGACCCTTCTAACTCAATTTTCACATGTGAGTTAGTGAATTTCTGCAGTAAACACACGATATACCTTGATACAAAAGGACGGTTATAAAAAAATCAAGAAGTGATATTTGTCTTCTGCGCATTTCTTCTATCTTCAATTGAGAGACTTTCTTTTCATTTAGCATGTTTAATTGCACCGTTGTCCTCCGAGTAAACATTTTCAACACTTGATGAACACAACCGAACAGCAAAACTGTGAGACATTCACTGTGGCTTGACATCGCGTATTGATTTTGCTCTGTTGTCTTCGTAATCATTTATTTATTACAATATGTCGGCGACTTATTGCTAAGAAATTTTACGAACATTACCTACTCCATAGTAAGTATACATGTATAGTTTGAGATTCTTGGTATTTTTAAAATATGAAACCTATTAGGCGTGATCTGAAACACTTAATTAGTGTGAAAAATTAATAACTTTGTATTCCATTGTTTTCTAAATTGGAGAATTTAAAGTCATTCAATATTTTATTTTATTTTCTTATATTATTTTCATATACCTACACCACAGTGCATTTGCTGGCAGCAGGAATAGGGTCAACCCCGTAATTATACCTATAACTGATATTTATTATAAGGTCAAAATTGCATGCTCCGTCTATTTTTAAATTAAGAAAAAACTGCCTTGAATAGAATACAAAAATAGAACGATAATTAGATGTACAAGAATGCCTAATTTTATGAATAGGAAATGAATGAATATGAATACGATTCTAGACAGTGACGATAAACATCACTATTTATTATAGTGATGTTTATCGTCTCAAATATGATTATGCGCTACATTGCGATGTGATAGATAAGGGAATGGGGGGAGGGGACGAAGGTCGTGGCCTATGCGTAGGGAACCTTCCCAACATTTGCCTCTCGCCTAAGGAACCGGGTAATCGAACCAACTACGAAACATACTCCAATCAGAATCCAACAACGTCCCAACCAACTTTTCCATCAAATAATTCCCATCAAATTAATCTTGATCGTAATTATTGAGCGAGCGAAGCGAGCGACTCCATTTGGCTCTTTTAGCACGGACCTCTGTTTTTTTTTTTTGTTTTTTTTTTTTTTTTTGTTTTTGTATGCTAAAGGAAGCAATAGAAGTCGCACCGTTTCACCGATCGACCTGAAATTTTGCACACATGTAAAGACAACCTTCTCTGTTTGCAGACCCAATTTTTTTTTGAAATCCATCCATTGGTTCATTGTTAAAATAAGTATCTCCTGATAGCCTAAAAAATGAAAATGGTCTTCGAGAAATGTGATCAAACTCATATTTAGCATGGTCAGTAAGACCAACAATGTCACTTATTTTACCAATTTTCAGCCGAATCTGTCAAGAAAGTATGCACTTATTGACATTTTTAATAGCTGTCAGAAATGAAACATTGAAAATGAATGTCTTTCCAATGCAACTGAATCTGATTTGCTTTAGGTACAAGAGTGTTTTGATGGTATGTACACTTTTTTAGTGAAAAGCAGATATTTTTATGTGTATTGAGTTGATCAAATTTGAATAATTCAATTTGGATCATAGTTTCCAACAAATCATTTCGAGTTTTTAAGGACCTTGATTGTCTTTTCTTCAATTCGTAGTTCTGATGGCCGTGCCTCCCGTGTTTCTACTTGGCTGATTTTGCAACCAGGAGGGATTAGAAACATAAGCTCACATTTCAATAATATCATTGAGTGGCGTTTGTTCTCTTCTAGCGTTCACACGTCATTCCAAATCTCTCCTGCATTGTGCTTCTTTTCGTTGATAATTTTGGCAATTTGGTGTACTTTGTGAAGGTATTAGTAAAATTGAATCGCTTTTAAAGCATAGATATTAGGTATCTACAGTTTTTGTCCAGGGGATTGATTATTTCAAATTATTTTCTTCTTGGAAACGTTGGATTTATTCCGTTTCTGAGCTTCTGTCTAGCCTGACATTTCCTTGAAGGTTAGGTATATCTCGGATTACACATTAATGGTGGTCATACAATGACACATTGTTTTATATTGATTCAGTGGATCGTAGTTTGCTTTCAGTTTGACTTAAAATAATGTTTTCTGTGTGTTAACGAACGCATATTCGGTTAATGTTTGCGCACGTGTCGTGCTCGCTCATTCAACGCGTTACACAGAGCGTTTTCCTAGTTAACATTTGTTGTGTGTAATTTGCAGACATGTAGAAGATGGAATTAAGTATTTGCATCTTACAGTTAGGATTTGGAAAATAGGAATGTGGAATTTGGAGAAAATAGGTACAGTTTTCTGAAGAATAAAATTATTGAGCGAGCGACTCCTTTTGGCTCTGTTGGCACAGACCTTTGTTTTTTTTCTCTTTTTCTCTGTTATTGAGGATATACAGGTGGGCACAGTTTTTTTTCGATTGAGCCGAATTTTTGCACACATGTACGGACCATTTCTGGGCGTTGCAGACCCCCGCTGATTGGTTTCAATTTAAAAAGAAAAATATCTTTCGATTGGTAGGTCGGATGAATTTGAAATGTTGCAAATTCATTGCAACCAACATTGTCCCCAATCTTACAAAGTTTCAGCCAAATCCTCTCATTGGTTAAAATTTAAAACCATATATCATTTGATTTTTGAAATTTAAACTAGATGAAATTTAAACTATCGTGATGCTTCCATTCCAAGGCCTGTAGAGCAGAGACTTACAAAAGCATACTTATCAAATCGCATGCAGTACGAAGGCTCGCTCCCCAACGCGTTTCACAGAGCGTTTTCCTAGTTTTAAAATCAGTTTCAATCTAGTTTTAAATTTACTAACTAATTCCTTAAGCCATGCAGGAGGAAGTGTATCTTCTAGATGATGTCTTGAGAATACAGGAAGATACTCTAAGCTCACATTCAAACGTAACCACAAAGTACCAAGCAAGCACAATTTTCAAAACTTATTTCCGTGAGAAACTACATTCTAAAACTTTTCTTTTGATAGCCTCCAAATATAAACCTTTCCACCAGAAACATTGGGGACAACTTCATTATTTATGCATGAATTTCTCAGATAGTAGTAACTTTTCTTATTGGTATATTACATGGTTCCCAAGCAAGCTCGTATTCGTGACTTGGTAGCAGTTTGTTAGCATGTCTAATATATCTATATACACTGTCTTATATCTCTACAAAGACTTGATTATAGGAGGGGCGGGGGGTCACAAAGGATGAGATATGGGATTAATGTCGGTAAACTGGAAATGTCCCGCAAATATGAATAAGCGGAGTTAGTTAGTAGGAAGCAAGAGACATGGATGCATGGAGATTCAAGTTATAAAAGAACGTGTAAATAATTAAATTGATATCATATCTAAGTGTTTTAGAAGAGTGTTAATATGGATGCCGAGGATGAGGAGTCCAGCAAGGTGAGGTGACATTTGTGACTAAACTTTGAAATAATAAAATCTTTTTCTTAAGCTGGAAGAGAATTTTTTATCACAACATTCAATTTACAATTCAATATATTTTTATATATAGAATGAAATATGAACGTCTTGTTGAAAAAGTATTGGATTTTTAAAAAGATTTGAGTTGATATGTTTTCAGTTCCAACGACATTAAACTGTCTCAGTTAGAGAATTTAGTCACGAAGGTGTTTATCACTCATGCAACGATTATGTTTTACAAACACAACACTGATTTGACTTGGCATGACTTTCTGATTACGTTCGTGCTTTTGTTAATTTAATTGTGTCTTATTACTTAGTTCTAAAGGAATTGGGACATTAGTGCAGCCGAAAATCTGTCAGTACCTAATGATAATAAGTATAATTATTAAAACTATGAATATTATTAAAATTTAAGTAGCATTGAGCAATAACATAATTGAAGGAGAATAGGTAAAGGAAAACTACCTCCTATTTATGTAATGCAATTGTCCTGGGTATAAATACTTTGCAATGCACGACGAACATTTTGCTCCGATTAACGAGTGTATAAATATTTAAAAAGAAAAATTTCCTGACATGACCCTTGCATATTAAATCCTTTATATTCAATAATATGAGAGTATGCAAAATTGTTCATCAATGGAAGATAAATGTATATATTTTTCACACAAAAAAATAGTATTTTAGGAAGAGATTGCTTGAGATTTGTGTCGTTGACTTCACGGATCGTCGAGTAAAGTACAGCTCGTGCCTGCATGTTGTCATATACCTGCTGTTTTCCGCGCCGTTTGCACCTGGCACAGCCTATCGATTACCAGAATCAGAAAACAACCAAACATTCTGAGATTACAGACAATCTTACATAACTACTCATCATATGACAACCCTAATTACCTTAATTACATACCTGATTAATTACAAGTCAGTACATGTTCTCAGGCTACATTCTAGAAAGCAAACCTAACTCTGTATGATTTTTATCGTTGTTTTCAACGGAGTTTATAAATTCTCAACGACAGGTGGGTTGTTAATAAGGCGCATGATTTTGTTAATAACTTTATTGACAGCGTCTTAGCAACCGTAACCAAGAAGCAACGCGTGTTGGTTTCTGTTACATCAAGACAGACGTTTTAATGCAGTTTATTTGACACCTAGATGCATTTCTAGCGTGCTTTCAGTAACTAAAAGGTCAAGTTATAACGAGAAAACTAGTGTAGTATCTGACAGTTTACAATGAAGAGAAATAACACGATAATTCGAAAACGTGAGAGGTTGAAATCTATTCATCGATCTGCCAGCGAAGAACAACAAAAAGTGAGTGTCTCTTTCATGATTGTGTATGGTGTGACTGGATGGATTCGGCATGGATGATTCTGAAGCAGTGATTGCCACTTGGTAGCCAATAATAGAGTGCGTTTGGAACTCCATGGGGCTGTGCCAGGAGGCGCTGGCGGAAAGAACTGACAAAAAGGATGAATTATATGCTTTGAACCGTTCATGGTTGAATAATTGGGGAGATTGTCGGCTATAATGGATGCGATAGGGTAAAGGTTGAAAAGTTAATTTGAAAAATTACGAGGGTAAAATTTAAAGGTTGAAATTGTTAAGTAGGTAATTATTTTTAAAATAATTCTAAATATCACTTTCCAGATTGCTATCTGAACTATAAAACGTCTGGCCATTATGTTTTCTTCTATTGTGCAGGACAGCTCTTTGTAACAATTATTTTGATGAAATTTGAGATTGTTGACTGGATAGCAGGCTGACTTCGACGACCTTGATTGTATAATATTTATGATATTTTCTAGAAAAATCTATACTTATTTCTCACACCACCTCATAAAAATGTTAGTTTCTTAAATGATAGAAATGCAAGTCCTTCATGTTCTTGAAATCAGCCAAATAAATCTTGAATGAAGCAAAATATCTTCGGATGTCCTGAAATTAATAATATCATTCTTTGATGGTTGTTGAACTCCCCCCCCCCCCTCCCCCCACCAAAGATTCAAAAACAAGAAAAACATGAAAATAAAAAGTGTTTACTGTAACGTTCAATCGCGAATGAGATTCAAAGTGTGAAAAGTTTTGAAGTATGCCGTCGAATCGATCTAGAATCAACAAAAGATATAAAACTTCATGCAACTTTAACTTCTAACAATAGTTCGCGCCATAGGTTTCATTTTCTACTGGAGGAACTATTTTTAAGCGAGAGGATAATAGGTCAGACTTCATTAGACATGCATGCAGTGTATGCTAGGAAGGCGGAAGAATGACTGAGTGCTAATTACTTGTCTCTACTCTTCAAATGGAACAATGCGAAGTCTGGAAACACGGTCAGAAAGTTCGACTTTATGAGAACCTACACATCGAACCAGCAGTTTTGAATTCCATATAGATTCTTTGAGTTTTGTTTTCATTTTGTTGGAGTGATAGAGGTCAGATTCTTTCTCTGTTAAATTTTAATTTTTGTATAAATACTTTATTGGAGAAACAAATTTAATTTTTAAACAAAATCTACTGATTGCTTAAGGAACCATTATTTCATCAATCACATTTAAAATGTTAATATTGTTGAGACCAAATACACAAACCAAATTATTCATATCATTTTTTGAAAAATTGGACATTATACCAGCGATGATTATACCTAGGTAATGAGAATTGTTGACATAAGCTACTAATACATATTGATTTTTTTTTTGCAAACCTAGAAACCTAGAAAATACCTAGAAAATCGAACTGCATGCCGTGTGATTCCTGATATCTTTATTGAGCAAGCGTAGCGAGCGTCACCACGGGACTCTTATGGCACTTTCTCTGTATGTTTGTTTGTTTGTTTGTTTTTGTTTTTGTAGGCCATGTCCAGTCTAAACCGTTCTACCGATTGGTCCAAAATTTTGTGTACACTTTTATTTCATAATGACCATTTCATAATGACCATAATTAGTCACGGGACCATGAGCGGTCCCAGGTATATTTTTTGAGCTAGATCCTGTCATTTTTGAAAATTAACAAGGAACCGTTTCATTGATCAACTTAAAACTTTGCATGGTCATTGGGACCAATATTTTAGGAGTATTTGGAAATTTTTATACATATCTGTGATGAAATTCAAGAATTATTGGCTTTTAAGGACATTTTCGATAGACAGAATTTCTGTTCGAGATGTTGCGCATATCCGTGCTCGCTCATCAACGCATTACACAGAGCGTTTTCCTAGTATTATTCAATAATATATAGGAATATAAATAGATACCAAGAAAATCGAACTGCATGTGATTTTCTTTAAGATCTAACTAGATAATTTTTAATTTTTTAATGTTATCCTTCAACCTTGACCTTAATATGATATTTGATATTTTCGAATATTTGTGGGCTGTATGTCGTCTATTAGATACCCACGGTCTACAAATAGTACTACTTTGACATCATGTTACTCTTCCAAAGCCTCACTTATCAATGTATTATGGGAACTATATTCCTAGTAATTTCAATATTTCACGCAGCCCAAAAGAGACTAGATATTCGCCCCCTAAGAGTCGAACCGGGCTGACTGTTGTGTGGTACGAGCTATGAAGGTAGTAAACCACGGTTCGTGTTGTGGTTGACTTGATCCCATGTTTACTGGGGATCTGGGAGAGGGGGTGGGAAGGCTGTCCGTAGGGCGAGAGATATAGGCGCCGTTTAACAACTTAGGCGCCGGGGGAGGGGAAGAGGAGATGGCATACCTTATAAAACGTTACAGACATACGTGTATCCAGACAGTCAAATACAATACCTGGTGCATAGCAGTTCAGATTATTTTACAAATATTATTTTTCTTGGGATTTTCGTAAAATCTAAAATTTAGGATTTACTTTTGGAAAATAATGAAATAAATATTGTAAATGTTAATGAGGTGTTTGTGACAAAATGTAGGAAAGAAATACTGTTAAATACCAATTTTTTTCATAAATTCCCAACAACAAGTTTTGTAGTGAGGTATCGCGCGTGCATTGTGCGTGAAAGTGCGTGAAGTGCTTGTATTGTGCGTGTATTGTGCGTGAAAGTGCGTGAAGTGCGTGTATTGTGCGTGCATTGTACGTGACTAGTGCGTGAGAATGTTTATTCACGGACCGCTAGGCTTCGCGCGAGGAGATGACACTCCAGACTCCAGCGAGCTCGGATCAGATGAAGATGAGGGAGATGTGGTCCAGGTGATGACGTCAGAATAACAGGAGAATTACTTCACAACATCATCACTGAGGATATAGATAACGCAACACATCTTTCAATATGTATCAATTGTTTTATATTTTATCATTTCACGTGGATGGAAGTGCCTGGATTTCCTAAATGCAGCCCGCAATACGTACATGCATTGCGGGCTGCTGGCAGAGCGGCTCTTCCACCAATACTTTTTTGTTAATATTAAATAGCAATTTATCACAGAGATTTTTCACACCTGGCAATAGGCATACCGAAATGACATTTCAGGAATATAATTACAAGATTTCTAGTATTGCTGCTGTCTACATTGACTGTAGTTCTATACAATTTCTATCAGTATGTTTCAACTGTAGAGTTATTCATGGTAATGTCGAAGTGATCTGAGATAACAAAACTATAAGTGTCAGTTTACCAGGATTGCATCTCATAAATCAACTTATTATTTTAGTGTTGTTTAACGTCGCACAATTCTGCAACTAGACAGGTGACGACAGATGAATGATTATGTAGATGATTGATCAAGGTAGATGAAGAAAGGGGTGGAGGGATGGACAGTGGGAAGGTGACGGTTGTGGCTTATAGGAAGGAACTTTCCCGGCCTGCACTGTCGACTGAGCGAAACTACGATGTTGCCCTAATCATGAAGGAAGCGATGCGAGTGATGTGTGAGTGTTTGTGTACTGATGTTGATGTTCCCGACAGCGGCGGAGGGAAGAGTGCGAGATGAAGGCGAGGAGAGCAAGTAGTGATGTGTGATGTGTGATGTGTGATGTGTGATGTGTGAGTGGGTGTGTAATAATGTTGATGTTCCCGACAGCGGCGGAGGGAAGAGTGCGAGAGGAAGGCGAGGAGAGCAAGTAGTGATGTGTGATGTGTGATGTGTGATGTGTGAGTGGGTGTGTAATAATGTTGATGTTCCCGACAGCGGCGGAGGGAAGAGTGCGAGAGGAAGGCGAGGAGAGCAAGTAGTGATGTGTGATGTGTGATGTGTGATGTGTGATGTGTGAGTGTGTGATGTGTGATGTGTGATGTGTGATGTGTGAGTGTGTGATGTGTGATGTGTGATGTGTTTGTGTGTGTAATGATGTTGATGTTCCCGACAGCGGCGGAGGGAAGAGTGCGAGAGGAAGGCGAGGAGAGGGGAAATGGACCCGAGACTGGAGTTCACCTTCCAACTCCTCATCGACGCCACCAACCTACCCAGAAGCGAGCTCATGGACTACATCTTCGACGGCAACATGGTAAGAGTTCCAGCATTACAATTGACCATTTAGTTTCTCCTTACACTCACAATCCGTGAAAATATCGTTCAAATACCTTAATTTAAAGTGTGAATAATAGATAAAATATGGACTTTTAGCCCCGTGCAGAAAAGTAAAAAAATAAAGATAAAGAAAAACATACCCTCTGCCCACTCTGCCCCATCATAACTTGGCTCTAAAACTTATATTGTTTTACTTCGAATATTTCAAGTCTAGATCAAATTGTTAGATGTATCGTAGATTCCTTATTCGACTTGGATAAGAAGAACAGTTTTGGATAAGAAGAACAGTTTTATAGGCTCTTGGAGTTGCTCGACATCTCGGAATATTCAAAATAGTTACTTTGTTAGAAGAATTTAGTGGCACGTTTTCATAGATAGATAATATGCTAGAAAGTTCTCTCGTTTTGATGCAAGAGTAATAAAAAACGTGGCTGTGTTTTTCTTCAGAATTAGTCAAAATATTGTAATAATAAATTCAATTGATTTACGACTCAATAGGATACCAGAAAGATGTAAATGGAGACTGCACAAAATCAATGCAAATATAACTTAATGAATAGTCTGAAGCTATTGACACCTTACATCTTTACACGACTCCTATCAACTATTCTTATTTGACACATTGGGCGTGAAGGAAGCGATCTCGCTTAAGTTCGAAGTGTTTCCGTGACAACTTCTACAATGTTTTCAGTTGGATGAGATCAACCAGCTGTTCCTGCCGCACATGCGCAATAAGCTGCTCTGGTTCTACCAGGAGGTGGAGGAGCCGGAACCGCCGCCTCCGCTCGACACGGTAACTCGATCGTGTGGTGAAACACATTTCAATCATTTCATGAGGAGATTATCAAGATCGAGAACCAGGGGTGAAGGAACTCTTCTACTTCCCGTCATATAGGTCACGTGTTCGATCTTGTTGCCATCATTTATAGAATTCAAGCTTGATCAGGCAATCATGAAAGTTTGCAGATGTTTCATATTATTTTTTGCAAAAGTTTTACAAACCAAAATGTAAAACGAAA
This sequence comes from Leuctra nigra, assembly GCA_934045905.1. NCBI lineage: Eukaryota > Metazoa > Arthropoda > Insecta > Plecoptera > Leuctridae > Leuctra > Leuctra nigra. The sequence continues at coordinate 15,462,077 of OW203764.1, read as the reverse complement.
ATTTGTATAAATTGTACATTTTTAAAATCCCTTCAAACCTTTGAATGCCACATGCTACGATTTTACAGACATGATGTGAGAGAACAAAATACCACAAAAAGGTCTCGATGCTAACAAATTAAAATAAAATAATAAGTAAATAAATAAATGTGCATTGGAATTCAAAATTCAATATTTGACTACAATTATGACCACAATTTAACAAATTTGAACAATTATTGCCATGGCAACAACCGATGACATTACGAAAATAGTCATTTAGTATAACAATGATTTAATCAACTTTGCCCAGTTTACAAAACCAAAACTTTTGTTCTTTTGGAAAAATATTTACAGAAAGGATATGATTTTAACTCGATTCTACCAATTATTTACCAGTGCAAGCCGAGTACCAGCAGAGGCATCGCGGCGGCGCCTCCCAAGCCTCAACCCTCTCCGACGACGCCGCCCAAGAAGAAGCTCTTCCTCACCGACGGCTGGCAGACGCCCCTCACCGGCCTCTGCATCTACATGTTCCGCCTCAACGTCGGCAAACAACTGCCCGAGGAGGGCTTCCACAAGGACCTCTTCTGCGGAGTCATCGACAACGAGAACGTCGGTCTGGTGACGGCGATGGAGAGGATCGTCGAACATGTCTTCATGGAGGCGTTGGCACATCCGGCGCCGGACGCCGAGGACGCCGATTACGCGAGTTGTCCGATGGTGAAGAATCTGCTTTTGCCGGGACTCCGGTCTTTCTGCAGCGCTCTTAGAGGTAAAAACGACCATATTGTGTCATTGTCATTGTAAAAAAAAGTTTAGATACCTTACCGAGTATCAAATGTATTGTATACGTTGACAATTTTTTAACAAATTATAAGGTACACATTCAAAAGAACGGTAATTATCAATAAAATCAGAGCTCACCAACTATAGAGTTAGATGAGGAGTTAGAGGTGTGTACTTCGAATATTTTAAACATGTTTAAACACACGAACTATCGTCACAAATTAAAATCCAACACAATATTACGATAATATAATATTATTATGCCCAACGGTTGGTGTGTTGGATACCTCGGTTCTCGTAAGATCACCGAGGTTAAGCAACATTGAGCGCGGTCAGCGATTGGATGGGTGACCATTCAACTCTGCCTTGCCAGGTTGCTGCCGTTGGGTCAGAGAGACTGGGGTGTTTGGGGGTCAGTGTGACGACCTTTCTCCATCTGTTATCAGTCTCTCGACGGCGCGGGTTGTGGAGGCTCGTGCTGTGAATGTTACACCGTCCTTCGGAAGGGACGTTAAGCTGTTGGTCCCCTTGGTATCTTTCGTCAGGAGTAGGCTACATGCCGGTACCGGGTTTCCTCTCCTCGCTTCTCTATATTACATTCTCACTTGTGGAGCCTGGCTCTGTTGAGAATATAGACTTATTAATAAGATGTTTTTATCTTCTTCGTCAGGTGCACCCTGACGCAAAAACAACCTCGACCGCCAAACCCTAGATAAAAACAGCTGATGTGCAGAACTATATCGCTCTGTCACGGTAGGTTTATTAGTCGGTTAGTTGCTATCTGTTGTGTGATTGAGCTGGCGGTTGGTTTGTTTACATCAACTGTTTTTATCTGGGGTTTGGCGGTCGAGTTGGGTTTCGCGTCAGTGTGTTCCTGATGAAGATGATAGAAATATCTTCCAGATCGTATTTTATTGTTTTAATTTGTGACATATCGGTGTATCCAAAAGTTCGAGTGTTTTAAATAATTGATTATCCAGTAGATTAACTGGTTCTCTTTTATTATACTTCGAATTGTGCCTACACAAGTTTTTTTCAGTCAATCTGCTTATTTCGAATGCCGCTTTTTCTTTTGTTGAGTGTATATTTCATCTGTACAAAGAAAATAAGCGAAACGTAAAAAAATAATTGAAAGAAAATTATACTCACGTTTGCAAAGTCTGGTTGTGGGAAAGGTGAAAACAAGAATATAAGGACTTAAGGATTCAAGATAGGTAGTAATATACTAAGTTTGAACAGCGATCATATTGAAGAGAAAATCATCTCTTCAACACTCTATGGTTTCCAAGAAATTGTGAGGTCTTCTCATCATGTCACAATGTATTCGATTGATCGTCAAGATGATGATGCAAATGCCTTCTTGTCTGCAGTGTGCGAGGAAGTCTGTGGGGAGGAGAACATCTTCGACGACGGTCGCACGCTCATGGCCAAGGTCAACTGTCTGGAGCGTGCGCAGGAGATCGCTCAGGTGCAGGAGCAGGTGGTGATGCTGGAAGAGAGAGTCAAGATGATGATGCAAATGCCTTCTTGTCTGCAGTGTGCGAGGAAGTCTGTGGGGAGGAGAACATCTTCGACGACGGTCGCACGCTCATGGCCAAGGTCAACTGTCTGGAGCGCGCGCAGGAGATCGCGCAGGTGCCGGAGCAGGTGGTGATGCTGGAAGAGAGAGTCAAGATGATGATGCAAATGCCTTCTTGTCTGCAGTGTGCGAGGAAGTCTGTGGGGAGGAGAACATCTTCGACGACGGTCGCATGCTCATGGCCAAGGTCAACTGTCTGGAGCGCGCGCAGGAGATCGCTCAGGTGCCGGAGCAGGTGGTGATGCTGGAAGAGAGAGTCAAGATGATGATGCAAATGCCTTCTTGTCTGCAGTGTGCGAGGAAGTCTGTGGGGAGGAGAACATCTTCGACGACGGTCGCACGCTCATGGCCAAGGTCAACTGTCTGGAGCGTGCGCAGGAGATCGCTCAGGTGCCGGAGCAGGTGGTGATGCTGGAGGAGAGAGTCAAGATGATGATGCAAATGCCTTCTTGTCTGCAGTGTGCGAGGAAGTCTGTGGGGAGGAGAACATCTTCGACGACGGTCGCACGCTCATGGCCAAGGTCAACTGTCTGGAGCGTGCGCAGGAGATCGCTCAGGTGCCGGAGCAGGTGGTGATGCTGGAGGAGAGAGTCAAGATGATGATGCAAATGCCTTCTTGTCTGCAGTGTGCGAGGAAGTCTGTGGGGAGGAGAACATCTTCGACGACGGTCGCACGCTCATGGCCAAGGTCAACTGTCTGGAGCGCGCGCAGGAGATCGCGCAGGTGCCGGAGCAGGTGGTGATGCTGGAAGAGAGAGTCAAGATGATGATGCAAATGCCTTCTTGTCTGCAGTGTGCGAGGAAGTCTGTGGGGAGGAGAACATCTTCGACGACGGTCGCACGCTCATGGCCAAGGTCAACTGTCTGGAGCGCGCGCAGGAGATCGCGCAGGTGCCGGAGCAGGTGGTGATGCTGGAAGAGAGAGTCAAGATGATGATGCAAATGCCTTCTTGTCTGCAGTGTGCGAGGAAGTCTGTGGGGAGGAGAACATCTTCGACGACGGTCGCACGCTCATGGCCAAGGTCAACTGTCTGGAGCGCGCGCAGGAGATCGCTCAGGTGCCGGAGCAGGTGGTGATGCTGGAAGAGAGAGTCAAGAACTGGATCAAGAGAGTTCAAGAGGTGACTGGCATTAGCAACTTTCATAATTATATTCGATTGTACGCCTATCTGTAGCTCTTGTGAGATTTCATACCAATTATCAAATCCATATAAAACTTTGTTGATATGGCTTCCAAAAACGTATTTAAAAATAGTTTTTGAGTTAGATATCTACTTAAGTTTTGCAGCCCATCATAAATGCGTGTCCGTTCTTGCTCTACGCATGACAAGTGAAGCACATACAGTCCCTTAAAGAATGTAGAAGAGAAATGAGAAAGCAATCATCTGGAAATGTCAAATGTTCATTGCATAGGAGAGGATTAGATGCAAAACCTAGCGATCTCCAAAAAATTATTTTTGAGTTAGATACGTGATAATATACAGTTTTTGATTCTCTATCTCCTAAATACAATGTCAAGTACAAGAAAAAATATCTTCCATTTCAAAACGTGGATTGAAAACTGTTTTCGCCGGATATTTGTGGAGGAAATGGAAGTGGTTTTCCGGTTTTTCCCCGAACGAATCAAAGTGGAGATGGCTCTGACCCCCTCATGTGGAACATAACGGGTCCTTCTAGTCTATACAAATATTAATTTATTACAATAGTTCAGCTAGTTTATTGAGTGCATGACAAAGGCTTAGTTATGTTTTAGTGGATGTTGCGTGTTTCAGGTGTTGATGGAAAGTCAACAGCTGCGCAGAGAGAACGACTCCAGCGGGCCGCAAGATGAACTGGAGTACTGGAAGAAGCGAGGCGCTCAGTTCTCGCAGATCGTCGTGCAGCTTCAGCACAGAGAGGTGAGATCTCTTGATATTCATCGCACAGCATCAATGAATCAGGAGCAGATTTTACCACATCGATTTGGTACAATCGCGGTTCTGGTTAACGAGCAACCTCTTTTCCATAATTATAATATTAGTAGATTGTTGACGTACATATATTTAACTTTTAACTTATTTTTTAGGTGATCAATCTGATATTTGATAAAGAAAAATGTAATGTAATATTATTTAAGTATGTTTCGAATCAATAAAACAAAGGTCTTTGGCAATATCAACTGTAAAATAGTATTTTTTCTCATTAATTAATAAAAAAAACTTGTTAAAATTCATTGCTTCTTTGTTTCAAGGGACTAGACAAAAAAAACTTGCGTGCTAATAAAGTTATAGAGATTCTACTTTCATAATGATAATTTTACTAAGCTCTCATTAGTATTTAAACATGCGAAGTAAATCCACTTCTGTTTCAGGTGCAAATGACCTTGCAATGCCTGACAGTGGCGCGCTCCAAGTCGATCAAGGACTGGAGAGACACGGACAGGAAGATCACTTTCTGTTACAACGAGGCTCGAGACAACGCCAAGTTCATCCAGTCCATGGAGAAGTGCTGCCACTCGCTCTACCTAGATGATCCGGTATTCACACATTAATACCTAATATTTGAATGATTTTACATTTGGTGGCAGAAGTAGGACACATTTTATTATTTTGAGAATAAATATTAAATAATTAGATGAATTTTATCTTCAATGTGTATTACTCTTTAGCAATATCTCCTTAAAAAATAAGCGTTATTTTACAAATGGTGGCAGATGTGGGACAATTATTTGTTATATTTGGTTTCACCTCAAAAGTTAGAGAAAACTAATACTTTAATGTTATGAAAACTCTTACGTATTATAGCAATGTTTATATTTGATTTCTTTGTCAGGTCCGCATGAAGGACTCGATCCTGGGTCTTCTACAAACTGTCCGTCTCATTCACAGTGTGTCTAAATTCTACAACACCTCGGAGAGAACCTCGTCACTGATGGTCAAGGTGAGAGAAAAACTCTGCAAATAGCAACGAGTCAGACAGATACGCCTCAGAGACCATTAAAACATTTAAATCTAATTTCAATGAAAATTTCTATGATGGTCATATCATTTTTTTAAATAATTTACCAACACATACCGTATTTCAAATCTAATTGTGTGTAAAGATTAATTCTACCAATATCTATATCAGTCTCTTCAAAACAAAATTCAGTTGATTTAGTACCTAAATATTTGTTTCTTTTTCTTAGATCACCAACCAGATGATCGAGACTTGCAAACAATACGTCACATGCCGGGAAAAAGAGACAATCTGGTCGCAAGATCGCTCAGAAATGCGTAAAAAACTTCAGCATTGCATCGACCTGAACCGAACTTACCGCAACACCTACACTCTAGTCAAAAGCCAACCATTTCTCCCTGGACAAACCTCGTTCGGTTTCTCCGAGAACTACGTCTTCGGCAAGTTCGACACCTTCTGCGACCGCCTCAACAAAATCATCCAGATGTACGACCTCATCGACGACTACAACAGTCTCTTCGGTCGGCGCATGGAGGGGCTCCTCCTGGGGGAGGCGTTGGAGGAGGCGATCAGGACATTCGAGGAGGCGAAGGCAGGAGTGATGAAGAAGACTTATGACTATCTGGATCAAAGGAATCTGGAGTTTAATGAGGATTTTGATAGGTTTATTTCGAAGACGAATGATTTGAAACATGGCATTGGGTCGATGATTGAAGAGGACTTTGCCAGCGTTTGGGAGACGCCACAAGGAATCAAGTTTCTTACAAGATTCGAAAAGGTCAGTAATTACATTCAATTTTATTAATTAAGATATGTGGAGGAAGCGTCTACTTCTAAAACTCTATTATAAACAGTCCTCTACAGTGTTCTTATAGCATAATTAAATTAAATTAGAGTTCGTTTGATCACGCTTCTTTAGACGTCGCAATCTATATTAAGTTTTATAGATCCAGAAGTTATGCTCAAGTCGAACAATTACCTTTTTTCCATTAATTTATTCCAATATCTTTATGGTCCAGAATTGCTATTGGTAGAGTATAACATACTTGACCTTCACACAATTATTTACTTTCTAAATATTAGTAATTGTTCACTTTGATCAATTCAGAGAGCACAGAGAAGTAGCCGTATGATGTTTTTAACAACTGAAAAAAAAATAGTATTTATGATGAATTAAACAACTTTCTAATCTGCAGAATGTGATGAATACACATTTCATGAATATTTTAATCTTAAAGTTAAGGGAATTATCTTAATGTAAATGCGCAAAACCCACGAGGTATAACTGAAGAGATTACATTGATACTCACAACTCGAAATGTCTCGGCATTATACGGCAGAAACCCGGCACCTTTCATGACAAGAGGTTGATTGGCCATCGACATCATGATCCTCATCGATCGTTTGAAACTTTCTGACGCTTGGAACCAATCACAACCGTACACAGCCTCCCTCACTAGCGAGCTCTGTAACACAAAGAACTGTTATAAATGATGAACGTAGAAGGGGATTTCAGTCATATGTACCTGCTCTGTCAGTTGCTCAGTCACAACACAGTAGATGGAGATGAAGATTGTCCCGCCAACAAAATATGATATTATTATCATGACCACTAAGTCAATTGAAGGTACCTGTAATAAACGAAACATCATACAGTTCGGCGTTATGATCGCGAATTATCTCTCAAATCAAAAATTAATAACAATTTCATTTTAAAATGTAAAAAAAATCAAAGAAAGTAGCTTACCAAAGAGACATAAACGATAACTAAAGATGATGACACGAGGTAGAAGATGGCGCCACTCATGAAACTCGGTTGCATTACGGAAACAAATTCATTGAAAATTCTAAAATAAACAACACATCAGTTATACAGATTGATTCAGTTACAATTGCGATACAACTGAATAACAAGTCTGTCATACCCAATTAGCGTCTGATGCTGCTTGATACAGTCCTTCATGCGTCTGTGCATTTCCAAGTCAATCTCATTCTTCGCATCTTCTTTGTCCTCGATTGCTCTCATTACATACTCCTTCAGTGTCCTGGTTCTGTCATGGGAGGCTGCGTCTGTCTGTTCATGATGCCTCTCATCTCGACTGCTCTCATGGACCTTCTTGACCTTGAAGTGCTCGAGACTGTCAGCTCGGATATTCAACAACTTGTCACGCAGGACGCGGAATTGACTCGTCATGTTGAATATCAGTGAAATGATGATGAAATGCTGTGAATTGAATAACGCCAGTGCGATTCCCCAAGAGGCAGCAAAGATCAGTGCTGTGATCTCAATGTTTGGAGACACTCCAGTGTCGTACGGAAAGCATAATCTAGAACAAAACAATGTTTGGACTCGTGTTGAGAGTGGTCAATTTCAGATTGTACCTCCATGGACTCATAATTTAAACATTCAAAAACTACGCTTCTTTCATCTATTAAAATTACATAAAAAGTGAATAGTACTTAATTCTCACCCAATTGGTAAAAAGTCTTTAGTGTTCAATAAATAAATGAAAACTGATACTGAAAAGAGACATATAACCGTATTTTGACCCGTCGTTATATGCGTCATAAGAACGTCTGTTATTCTCTTAGTTCTTGCAACTATTGCCAGATGTCGCGGTTTCCCAGTTGAAAACCTGGAGTTCATCCTTTCTAATGAAGTCATGAATTGGCGAATATTGTCGAGACGCCAGTAAAAATTACCAACATGAGATGATGTGAGAGATGCAGTGTTCAAGATGTAAACTAATTTAGGCAGCTCTTGATAAGCAATTTGGTCCCAGTTGATGTACAAGTAGAAGTAGCGGTCGATTAAGGCTTCGAAGCATTGCTCGACTATTGCCAGGCGTGGTAGCAGATACCTCAGCCGGCTTAATAAGCTCTTGGGCGTTTCAGCTGTATATGACGTCATTCCTGCAGTACAATCACACAGAAAATATGTATTCAATTATTAAAATCCCTTTAAAAGGTTGCTATCAAGGATCCAGCGTAATAATTACAAATTTAAATCATGAACAAAAAACAATTAAATTTAAATCAATTATAGCGATAGTAAAAATATCGGTTCAATTCATTCTCTGAACCTAGAATAACCTCATTTTGTATGCTATATATTATTTAGAAATTGTTTTCGTCATGGATGCGACTTTGAAAGCATGTCCAATGTGAATAATGTTTTGTCACGCAATGTTGAAAAATATCTGAAATTGAACTTGGAAGCGTATTTTATAGGTT